>JAYXIM010027633.1:0-82457 GCA_037575425.1 Anastrepha fraterculus
GACTGAGCAGTAAAAAATTCTAATTTAAAAACCAAAATCACAAAAGGTTTACATATAAAAAAATATATAAGTAAATAAAGGATAAAATAAAAAATAAATTTAAATCTGTTAAAAAAATTTTAATTTAATTAATTCTCAGCAGTAAAAATTAATTAAAAAAGGATCTAATAAAGAAATTAAATAAAAAAATAGAAAAATATAAAAGATCAAGTAAAATAAATTTAATTTAAAAAACACTGAAAACAAATTTTTTAGGATTAATTAAATTGGAAAAATCGACTTAAGAAAATTAGAAAAAAAAATTCGAGGATTCAACAAAAATTAAATTAAAGTAATAAGGAAATTTTGTTTGTGAGCAAACATTTTTTTTATTTCCATAAAATACCCAAAAAGATTAAAATAAAACAGTTAAAAAATTCAAGTTTCATGACCCAAAGAAAAAAATTTGCAAGACAAAAATTTATATAAAGAAACAAAACAAAAAACAAAGGATAAACTAAAGGAAGTCTGAAAAGAATGTTATAAATTAAGTAAAAATTAATTAAAAGGGATCTAATAAACAAATTAAATTTAAAAAAATTATAAAAATATAAAAGATCAAATAAAAAAAATTTTTTTAGGATCCGATAAAAATTAAATTAGAAAACGACTTAACGAAATAGTTAAGGGGTAACATGGGTTTCGTGGGTTCAAAAAATCGATTTTTTTTGCTTATAAATTTCTACAACATCTCAAGAATATTATCCTAAATTTTGAAGTCGATCCGAATAATAGTGTCGGAGATACAGGCTTGGGAAGGTGTGCGCTCCAAGCCACTGTTATTGTTATTCAAAACTTTAAACGCGTTTTTCTCGGAACCATGTTTTCAAAGCCGGTTGTCAAATGTTCTCGAAAACTACTCAAGTGATCTTGATGAAATTTTATATAGGTGTTCGAGATACAATATACTCGTGCTTGGACAAAGGACTTTTTTTTCAATTACAACTATTTAAAAAAAAAAATGTCAAGCAAATTTGATCGAAATTTTAATCTTTTTGGAAAAATTTCTGCCAAATTTCCAATTTTTACTTTTTTTCTTTTCTTCGTTCAAGCACGAGTTTATGGTCTTAACTAAAACATTTATTTTTGTTTTTTCATTTTTGATGATCCAGTCAGGAGTTACGCTGACAACGCGGTCGCACCTTTTTTTCGAGGGTTCATCGGAAGTGACGTCTCAATGGAAGATTTTTAATTTTTGTTTTTTTTTTGAAAATTTCAGAAATTATTCTTTAAATATGTATCTATAAGACAGAAGAAAGTTTGAATTAAATAAATAATTTTTTACATAGAAAAATAAATATTGAAAATAGGCGTTTTTTACCCAACGAAACCCATGTAACCCCTTAAGAAATAAAAGTTTCACGATCGAAAGGAAAAAATGTGCATACCAAAAAAACGTATGAGGAATAAAAAAAAGGTCAACTTAAGGGGACAGAGTAAACGGCCATATTTTCCCTGATTTTCATTAAAATTATTTAAAATGAAGAAGTCAATATATTTTTTTCAAAATTGGCATACAGTTTACCTATACATTAAAATATTATAAAATTTTTTTATATTATTTTAATCACTTAAAATGGCGGATGTACACTCAATTCTTTCAGGGAGCTCGCAGCGGCGCTTCTCAATCGGCGGGCATTGTAGCGTCGGCGTCAGTGACCTGAATACAAAATCTTAAAAATTTTTCGCTTAATAATGTGATAATCTCTATATGAATTAAACCAAAATGAAAAAAAAAATTCGCGTAATAAAATGCTTAAAAAATTAAATGAATTTTGGGGCGAATTTTCCTATTTTTGCTGCGAAAAAATTATTTTTTTGAAAAATTTTCGAATTGTAAATTCACATAGAAAGTAATATCATAAAAAAGCTGTGCTCAAAATTTCAGGGAGATCGGTCAATAACTTTTCGAATTATCGTGCACACCAATTCGAAAAATTTAGTTTTGAGAAAAATTCAAGCAGAAACAAACAAAAAAACTTTAAAAGAGCTACTCAAGGGTTTTTTGTAACTGTTTCCTCGAAACAGAGCAAAATTTTTTCCTAAATCATTAAATAAATTTTTCTATAAGTCAAGGCACACTGACCAGGCAGTTCCAGTAGAGCAGCAGATTTGACTGTTTCTCTTTTTTTGGTCTCTAAATTGGCAAATATCCCCTTAAATCACTCAAAATGGCAATTCTTGTCTTTACATTTTGAATTCTTAGGGACCAAACGCAAAACAGCAAAAAAAAAAAAAAACTACAAAGCAAATGTTGTTTTTTCTCCACTGCCACTACCAGCTCAGTGCGCCTTATGAAAACTTGAAGCGGCCGCTGACACCTTCTAATGTCACTTCTAGACACGTATTTCGGTCTCAGATGATATCCCATACGTTTAGTGTCTCTTCCTATTCAAACCAGGCTGTGGAAGTGACGAAATTCCATACGAAATTTTCAAGTCCTTAACTTGACTGCATACAAATCCCATGCAGATCCTCACAGAAGTTGTCCCAATAAATTTTCATGTCCCTCTCTAGTGCGCGGCGCTTTCACAAAGCAAGTGCTTTGCGGTCTCAAACTCCTCTTTGTGCCTGCAACTTCTACAGAAGCCGTTTTGTTGGATCCTCTACTATAATTCTCTTTTGTTCAGCAAGGAACTTCTCACTTGCAATCATTTCTTCTGCTCAGGTAAAGCTTCTGCGATCATATCATCTTCTAGAACACTAAAGATCTTTCAGGTTCAAATGCCGGCCATTGTGCAAACTACAGAAATTATAATAAATTATTATATCATTTTCCTTTCGGGTCCCAGAAGTTTTATTGCTTTGCATGCACCTGCTTTTTTCGCGCAAAAATGTCCTACTAATGAGTTTGCGGCTAGCGAGCCTCGTACCAAATACCTGACAAGCCGTCCGCAGTAGACATTTTGCTGTGGGATTATCTTATCTTTTAAGCATAAATTTTTCATCCATTTTTCCAAAGTTATATTCATTTTTTATAAACGATATTTGTATTACCCTTTATATTATAGTATTTCGCAGGCTTCCATTGCAAATTTCAAGCTGAGTTTGATGTCCCAATTTTTAATGAAAATTTTGAAATCTTATTAAAAAAAACAATTTTGCAATTAATTCCTCATTTCATTGCATTTTCATACTTATTATTTATGGGAAGTGAACTTTGTTTGTGTGCTCACTCTAAACACAAAAAGCAAGAAGAAGAAGAGGAAAAAAACAATTAACTCACCTCCATAGCTTTTACTTAATTGCAGTTCATTTGTCTTTATTGATGGTAATTTTGGCTAATTGCAAATTGTTGTTGTAGTTTTATAGTTACAACAGCTGCAACAGCGTCTGGGACTGCCGCTAATGTGGCGCAACACTCAATTAAGTTTCAGTTTCTAACTTTTTTTCTAATTTTCTTTCAGCACCTTTGGCATTAATTCTTTTTTGCATTTATTTTTTATGTCTGTGAGTGGGTATTAACTCATTGAGGCTGCTACGGAAGAGCTAAGCGTGAGTTGTGTAATAGAAATAAAATATTATTTATACGCGGATTTCGTTCATTCGATGCAGCAAATCGAAAAACAAAAAACTAAAAAAGTATTTCATTAGGCTGTGTGTGGCGCAAATGTTTTTTGGAAAGGGGGAAAATAAGCTAAAGATATTTTTTTAAAGGGGAACACCACTGTGATTAAAAAAAAAAACGATCTTTTTTTGCATTTTCTTAAAGAAGATATATTCAAAAATATGTAACTTAAAATCTTGAAAATTGACGAAGTTATACCAATACAATAAGTGCAGGTAGTGAGTTACAACGGCCAACGAAAACTTTAAACGTGTTTTTCTCAAAACGGTGACTTCGATTTCTCGAAGACTTATGACTTATGACGTTTTTTTTAATTTTTGTACATATATTGGCTACAGTCCTACATAGCCGTTTTTTTTTTAATTCCAAAAATTAGTATTTTTTCAATCCTTTCGAAAACAAAAAAAGGGTAAAAACACGAACTCATATTCCAAAAATGCACAATTTTCTCAAAAAACAAAAAAAAAAAAATTATAAAAAAAACCACCACGTACGACGATAGCCATTGACGTATAGATTAAGAATTTTTTTTGGTATTTTGCTTTCAGATGATTTGTCACCGCTGTATCGTGGCCACCAGCGTGCATCAGTTATTTTTTGGCGTCATTGCATTAGTATTAATAACAATTGTATTTTTTAGTAGTTTTTAATAAAAATTTGTGTCAGTATAGTTGAATATACGTTAAATAAATTATAATTTCTTCGATCCTCAAATAATCATCCCTACTTATAAAAAAAAGTTCATGAAAATCACTTAATTTTCGCGCGTTCACAGTGGTGTTGCCCCTTAATGATTTTATTTTTGAATTTTTTCCTGTTTTCCCTTTTCAACCTCAAAAACCAAAGCCTATGCAGCAAATAACTTTAAAATTAAAAAAAATTTATTATAAAATTAAAACAAATTCGCTGCGTAGCCTGTGATTTTTCAAGTTGAAAATGGAAAACTGGAAAAAATTCAAAAATAGAATCATAAGGTTTTATATGTTGAGTTTTTCCCAAAAAAGTAGTATAACTTAAAATGTGATTAATCCTGAGTTCCTTGATTGCAAAAAATTTACTTTAGAACAAAAAAAATTTTGAGTTGAGAGTTTTAATAAAATGGATGTGCCTGCTAACAATAAATAAATAACGCAGAGCTCTCTGAAAAATAAATGATAATATTAAATAAGTGATGAGAAGCCAGCTTTGGAAAAAATTTAAACTGTTCAAAAGAGTTAAGGGGGAAACCGGATTAAGAGGCCAACATTTTGGTGTTTTTCGAGAATTTTTTGAACAAAGAAGGAATAATCAGAAATTGTTTAAGCTTACAGGATATTTTATTTATAATTTTAGGCACACTTTTAAATTTTTTTTAAGCTATTTCCGCGGGAGATAGTGGCGTTAGAGCGTGGACGATCCCCATCCGAGTGTCTTGCTGGTGGGAATTCCTGAAGTTGCAATTTTTCTCTGAAAACAACAGCATTTTTTTTATTAACAACATATTTCCTAGGAATATGAACCTAATTGTGGTAAAAAATATTGAAAATTGCATGCTTTTGAGACGCTTGAACACAAAATAGTGTTTTTATTTGTACTTTTTCATCTATTTTGCTTAAAAACCCATATTTTAAATAATAATATAATTCCAGAATTAGGTTCATATAGATAAGAATTGAATAAAGAAAAAATATCGAAAAATTTTAGAATGATTGGTCGATAACTTTTTAAGCTAGAACGCCCACCAGTTGAAAAAAACTCGTTTCGAGAAAAACGCGTTTGAAATAAAGCATCGTATCGTAAGCGCTACGGGGCCGACCCGACGCGCGCTCACTTAAGTGCTCATAGCATCGGGAATAATACAAATTTAGCTATAAAGTTTTTACCACATATTCTTGAGTAGCTATACTAACGATTCATGCAATAAAAAAATCGATTTTTTGATCGCTCAAAACCGGTTTCCCCCTAAAGGAGACAGATATCTGTAAACGGCCATATTTTCCCTGATTTTCATTAAAATTATTTAAAATGAAGAAGTCAATTTATTTTTTTCAAAATTGGCATACAGTTTATTTCTATTTATTCTATTCTATTATTCTATTTATTTTAATTGTTTAAAATGGCGGATGTACACTCAATTCTTTCAGGGAGCTCGCAGCGGGGCTCCTCAATCGGCGGGCATTGCAGCATCGGCGTCAGTGACCTGAATACAAAAAATTTTAATTTTTTTGTTTAATAATGTCATAATCTCTATATGAATTAAACAAAAATGGGGGAAAAAAATTCGCGAAATAAAATGCTTAAAAAATAAAATGAATTTTTGGGCGAATTTTCCTGCTATTTTTGCTTCGAAAAAATTATTTTTTTGAAAAATTTTTGAATTGTAAATTCACATAGAAAGCAATATCACAAAAAAGAAGTGTGCAAAATTTCAGGGAAATCGGTCAATAACTTTTCGAGTTATCGTGTACGCCAGTTCGAAAAATATAGTTTTTAGAAAAACGCGTCTAAAGTTTGAATACAACGTAACTATAGCTCTCCCAGCGCTCGAACGCAAAGAATAGAGTCGTCACGGTTGACGATATTTTGACATATTCTTAAAGGATTATATTAGTAGGTTAGGTTAGGTTAGCCTGGTTGGCAACAAGCCACGCATAGACCTTTTGGTCTCTAGCGTTACCAGATGAAGACCGACCTCTATGAATACCTAAAGTAGATACGATGTAGGATGTCAACGCTTTTGGCGAATCTAAGCACAGCTGGGAGATCCGCTTTTGAGACGTCCTCCAGACCTTCAAACAATGGGACTCCCAGGCATTTTAAACGCGTTTTTAATAATGCCGGACAAGCGCACAGAAGGTGTTCTAAAGTTTCCTCAACATCCTCTCTGCATTTCCTGCATTTGTCCGTGTTAGCAATACCGATATTGTACGCATGTGCAGCCAATAGATTATGACTTGTCAGCATACCTATGACAGTTCTGCAGCCTTTTCGCGGGAGCGTAAGTACGAATTGAGTCAGTTTTTTGGATTATATGATGAGAAGCCGGTTTTGGAAAAAATTTAAACTGTTCAAAGGAGTTGTGAACTTAAGAAATTTAAACGCGAAATTCTTCAAAAAACTAATATATTTTCAAACCAATGAATTTAGTGCATATTATTTATTATTTACTATTTATTATTTATTATTTATTATTTATTATTTATTATTTATTATTTATTATTTATTATTTATTATTTATTATTTATTATTTATTATTTATTATTTATTATTTACTATTTATTATTTACTATTTTGTATTTTGTATTTATTATTTAATATATATTATATATTATTATTTTTCATTTTTAATTTTTTTAATATGTATTTTTTTTTTAAATAAAAACCCCGCAGATGTTCAAATTTTGTAACCACAAGAAAAAAATAGAAACACAATTTTTTATTTGAACTATTTATAAAGAGAAACCTAGGAAAAAAAATCTGAGCTAATTTTTTTTTCAATAATAAAAATAATAGTTATCAAATAAAAAATTATATTTCTATTTTTTTGTGGTTTCAAAATTTAGCTGAGCATTTTTTTCCAAAGAAAAATATTTTTTAATTTCATATTAATCACATTCATGATGGAAAGAATAATGAGATGACGCCTATCGTGGTCCCATTACTTTGCTCTCAGCGAATTCGACAACGAGTTACGCGATTTTAGCTCCAGTATGGCCAGATTACCATTTTCGTAACTTGATCTAGCATTTTTTTTTGTTATTTAGTCTCGGAGTTTTAGTTCTTTTTTCATAACATTTTTCTAGCCTGTTCTAATTAAAATGTAATGTTAATAATTTTGTAAAATATACATTTTTTAATATTTATTTAAATAATTCACCCAGTTTTATTTAGCTTCACTTTTTTTAACATCTGGTAGCATTGCTCGCGATTGCAGTTGTTGTTGGTGTTCTTCTGGTTTAAGCAGTCAAATATCGCTCTCGCTATTGCAGTGTTGCCTAGCTTTGGATATAGAAACGCACTACAAAGCCCATTTAAAGAAAATAAAATACCAAATTTTTATTGAATTACTTAAGCAACTTTGTATGCGTGACAGATTGTCTTTAGAATGTGTGTTTCTTTTTTTAAATGTGTTATGCTTATGTACAATTTAATTTATGAGTTTTTTTTGCTAAGCAAGACTCTTTTGTTAAGGGAACGACTTATTTGGTATATTTGAGGTTATGTAACAAGATAAGGTACTCGATTTGTAAAAATGCTAGTATGATTTCTTTAGTATTTTCTGGTATTTTGTGGCTTATGTTTACAATGAATACACCTCTTGATGCCCTATGTCCCATTAAGAATTGATGGCCGGAAGAAGCGATTACACCTCTATGGTTTTAATCCGCATTGAGTAAATTCAAACGCCTTTTAAAATGTGTAAAAAGGTTTTCAATCTTAAGAAGAGTTGAGAGAGGGACATTTAATATTCTTGGATAACTTTAAAAGGAGCAGAAAATTCACACTTTCAAAATATCAAATTTTATAAGAACCAACTAATATTCATTAGCACTAAAATCTTCTTAGAGTGACCTTTTTTAGTTTAATAGTATAGTTTTTTTTTAACTTAACGTTTCGGTAGCTTTAAATTAAAAAAAATAAACAAACACGAAACTTCAAAACTTTCGCATTTTCGGTATAAAAAAAATCCTAAATTTATTGCGAAGAGCAAATGGTTGGCAATACTACACAGCTCGGAAAGGCGTGACGTCACGCACTCTCTGATGGGCGCAATCTACTTTCTTTCATTCTCGAATCACATTTTACTTTTGACAAATTATTGAAGTGAAAACTTCTTTAGAATCGTTGGGAGTGATTTGAGACTTGATGAAACGAAAAAGCGACACTCTTGGCTACGAAGCGTTATATGTTGATATACGTATATATGTGTGGCTGCGTACTGCTGAGCCACGCTAGTATAGTGAGTATTGTAGTATGTATACTACACTGCCTATTACTTGCTTTGGGGTTTAGTTCAAGCGTCATATGTATGTATGTTTGTATGTATGCTAGTACGTATGTGAGCGCGCCTGCGTATTACGGAGCCACGGTGAGCGAGAAGGCATTATGCATACCTATACTACACTACTTAATACTTGCTTAGACCAAGCGTCCTACGAATGTTTGTGTGTATGTTAGTACGTCTGTGTAATATACGCGTTACGACGCTCATAATAGCAACCGCGTGTGCTGTATTGCGTCCGTATTTTTATGTTCGTAAATATTTTCATTTTTAAACATTTACCGCAATTATGACGAAAAATAATGCAGAAAAATGTCATGAATATCGACAGAAAAAAAAATCAATAAATAGCATCACGGAATTCATTCACGAAAATTTAATAAAGTATACACCAGAAGTATCGCGGATGCTTAGAAAAGATTACGATAAAGTTCTAATGATTTTAAGTGGCGATTTTAATGTAAATTTTGCATTGGACACAGCGGTTCCTTTAATTGACTTTCTCAATACAACATTCAATTTAAAAATGTGTAACAATCGCACTGAATCGACAACACGATCAAAAACAAAAATTGACGCGGTATTTCAAAGATATGTTGACAACATCGAAACCAAAGCATTTGTATCATATTTTAGCTATCATAAGCCACTCGTATCATTTGTTGAAATTGAAAACATTGAGGATGAATAATAATAAAATGAAGAAAATAAAATATGAACTTTATAGCAATATTATAATGAACCTATAATTATCCCGCTCCTAATGCTGCTTTCATCTCATTCTCTCTCAGTTTGTTTTACGGAAGGTTTCACTTCTATCGCGTCTAACCGTTAGACTGGTATTTTTTTATCTTTATTTGATTTGATTGAATTTATTTCTTTATTTTGCTATTTTGTTTTGCTTAATTTAACTTTTTATTTATCTAGTCTTTTTTTTGTTTTTATTTTTATGTTTTCCTTTATTTTTATTTTTTTAACCCCAAATTTACATGTCGAACAAAAATTTGCATTTGTTTAAATGTGTATAACTCATTAACTACAGCGATCAAGTAGTCCGTCACTCATATAATAAGTGACTAAAAATTTTGAAATCGCTGCCTATTACAATTTTCGTGTTAAATTTTATTCAGCCTTTTAAAATTCTAAAATATTATATTTTTAAATATTTCATTTATCATCATTAATTCTTTAAAATTTGAGTTACTTTTTTTAATTATTATTTTTATTTACAGACCGCACATTGGAAACCAACTCCCCGTTTTGGAATCAAATATTTATGCAAATGATTTTTGAGCACTTTTCACTGATTTTAGGTAGTTAAGCCCAAACTTTAAGTAATTTCTTGAAAGTAGTTGCGATCCCATCTGTCTTGCTCTTCTCACTTTAGCTTGCCTCAAATGGGTATTTGTGTAGAATACTTTTGTTGAGAATACTTGGTGAGAGTCGAGAAAATATTTTCAAACACCCAGTCACCCAGTATGCTGGGGCATGGTGAGACAAATTCTGCTCTACTCACCACCACTCGAGAGTGAATTGATTGCAAATGACCTGAAACAGAGTTGCACATACCCTTTGGGAAATTGAAAATTCAACTTTTGATCTCCACGACGGCTCCAAGATGGGCCTTGTGGTTGGGGTTGGAATTTTCTTAGACTTTATAAGAGTCAGAAAATCCTTCCACCTGCATGCATTTGTGAGTGATTTCCAGGCAGGAGTGTTTGTCATGTCCAAGGGCTGCCTCCTATATAGCATAGTAATGTAAGTCACTGCGCCTTTCAGGTGAGCGCATAGCCTTTCTTTCAACCAGATGGACTGTTATTTTAATAGGGATGTCTTTCACAACCAAATCGAAATTGATTGAGTTGTGCAGTACTCCACTGATTTGTGCCCATAACCAGCTCTCAATTAACTCAATTAGAATTTCTATTTATTGGAGCACACTTTTAAAGGATATCTATGAGCTAAGCAGAGCGGGAAACCAATATACCCTCAACTGAGGATTGTATTTCAATCCAAATAGGATTGATAAATAGGACTATCTATAGCCACAGCCTTTAACTGTCAGTTTATAGATGAACTACGGCATCTGGATGCAGAATTACTAAACTCATATGACTTCAACATAATCGTTAGGGAAGGGCTGACTGAAGTTCAAGTCTGTCAATCGCCCTTACTGAGAATTATTGGTCAATGGCTCCTGCGTTTGAATGCTAGTACAGCCTAAATACATCGATTGCTGTGGAAACTGTTGAAATGACATAAGAGACAGTTGAGTATATTCGGTGTCATCTAAAATGCCTAAATGAGGAAGCGTAGGTATACATGTGCGAATTTGAAAGGTACTTTCGACTTATTTTGGCTGTGGCGCTCTACTAAGGCTATGATTTGAGCCTTGAGAATATTTTTAACTTTATCAACTGCGCTGTTCAGTTATAACCGACAGTTTTCTGGGGGTTCCCAATTTACTAGGCACTTAGTTACTACTTGGGCTATGCGTCTTTCCATCACCATCTTGACTTAACCCAACCAACCTATTTGTGAAAAGAGAGGCAAAGATTGTCTGAAATTGAGATAAGCAGAGGGGCTCTGAATTTCAATGCAATTGCTCATTAGGAAGTGAATTCTCGAATATGAACGTGGATTCACATTTGAACCAAATAATTTGTGGCATGGTGAATATCCTTCGTAAGTTTTAGTATATAAGCTGCACCTGATCGAATCTCACGCGATAGAATTTCAAGTATTTTGGACGTTGTTATAGTTTTTTTTTTTTGAAAATGGGCTTAAGTGTAATAAGAAACAAACTGAAAACATTTTGTAAATAGTTTAATTATTTTGAAATTTGTTTAATGGCAAACATTTTCGTACATAGTTTTTCAAGGGGAAACAGCACTGTGAACGCGTGAAAATTAAGTGATTTTCATGAATTTTTTTTTATAAGTAGGGATGATTATTTGAGGATCGCACAAATTATGATTTATTTAGCATATATTCAGCTATACTGATACAAATTTTTATTAAAAAATATTAAATATTATTAAAATATTAAAAATTACAATTGTTATTGATACTAATGCAATGACGCCATAAATAACAGATTCACACTGGTGGCTACGATACAGCGGTGAAAAATCATCTCACCATGAAAATTCTTAATCTATACATCAATGGCTATGAGGCGTCGTATGCGGCGATTTTTTTTTTATTTTTTTTTTTTTGAGAAAATGGTGCATTTGTGAAAAATGAGTTTGCGTTTTTATCTTTTTTTTTGTTTTCGAAAGGATTAAAAAAATATTAATTTTTGGAATTTTGAAAAACGGCTATGTACGACTGTAACCAATACTACTTTAAGAAAAGGTAAAAAAAATCGATTTTTTTGAAAAATCAAAGTGGTGTTTCCCCTTAAAGTAAAACGTCTTCCGTTCTTTTCTTTTTTTAAATTTTTTACGACAAAATATACTTTAAAAAAAAAAAAACAAAAAAACCTATTGAAACAAAATTCTTAAAGTGAATAAGCCAGCATTCTTTTGAACAATGTTATAATATTTTTTAAATGCTTAAGGGGGGAGACTGGTTTATAAGGTCAAAAAAATCAATTTTTTTTTTCGTTTTAAGCGATTCCTCATATATTTCAGAAGATTCACACAAAGTTACAGAGCCTAATTCTCAAAATTTCCGTAGATACAAAGCCAATGGTAGGCGAGCGTTAGGTAGTTACGCTGGAACCGGACAGCTATAGTACAAACTTTATGTTCTTTTCTCGACTTTTCATTTTTATGATTTCTTTGAATTGGCGTACATGAATGAAAAAAACTTATGAACCTATTGAAATGAATCATAGCTTGTTCCCTTCAGTATTAAATTCTCTTCTATTTGAACTAACAAAATAGATAAACAAAATTTTTTCAAGATTTTTATACCAAGTTGAAGTGAATTTTTTTTTTTATAGAAAGGCATTTTTCTCTATAAAACCTCCAAAAAGTTGAAATTTTGGAATCTCTCTCAGTTTTCTTAGTTCATCTAGAATAAAAAATCCTGATAATTAGAAATCCAGTTGAATTTTTTGCTTTAGATAATAATTACGAGCTGTATCTTGTACGCCAGTTGGAAACTTCAGCGTTGCAGCGCTTTACTAATTTCTATGTTAAACATTTTTTTCAACTTATTTTAACCAGTACAAAAATTGTTTATACTTTTTAAATGTTCATTAAAAGATAAGAAAAACTTTGCAGTGCTAAATTAATTTTTTCCTTAAAAAAAGTCGCAGAGAGGTGCAATTTTTATACCTCATAAACCAGGAAACCCCCTTAAGGAAGAAATGCACTTTTTAAAGAAATCTTTTTGAAAAAAAATTTTGAATTTTTTTCCTCAAAATTTTTGGAAAAGACTTTTTTCTATAATTTGCAGACTTATTTTTCATTTTAGTTTCTATTAAAATTCGTAGCTGAGACTTTGCTTCGAAATCTCAAAAATTTCATAGTGGAATTTCAGAAAATTTTCGAGTTATTTTGAAACAGCCAACTACTAAAATATGCCGCGTAGCTGCTTACCAATACATGTTGCGTCGTTTTAATCAGTTTACAAAAAAATAAAAAAAATATTAAAAATAACTAAAGATAATTTACGTTGAAAGTTCTATACCAAAATTATTAACTTTTCATAAATATCAAAGTTTTTAATTTTTTTTTATAATATTTTTTTCGTTTTTTATTATTTTACTGAAGCCTACAATTAAACTAATTTTAAGAAAATCTGAGACAATGCTCGAAATACTTGAATCACTTCACATGAAATCGTGCAGCTGCTTTATTTTCGAAGTCCTCTGTGAGAATTCTCATTATTCACCTCTTCGAATTTTCCATTTTGTAGTTTTCTAATTTTTCCAAGCTTAATGAATACTTCCTTCCGTATAATTTTATATGCAGTAGAGTTAGTTTGCAATAATAATAATAAACATTCCCCTAATTTCTCAGCTTCTAACTTTCCCCTTTGCCGTATCTCAACGTTCTCACACCCGCATCCTTCCCTCGTCGAGTTATTTATAAATTTACTGCTTCATAATTTTGGGTGCATCAAAATCCAAGTACACAGAAATTCAATGGCACTTACCTGGCACACACATGCCAGACGCCGTGCACACCGTTCACCGCGCTGAAGTATGCAATCGCTTGCACCAAAAATAGCTAAAGAAAAGTCCTCATTAAATTAAACTACTACGCGTTGCCAGAAGGGAGTGTGACTCGAGCGGCAGTGGCATTATAGCCGAGTTCCATATGACTAGAATAAACACATTCGCCCCTCGTACGAGTAGACTGCCCCCAAAACGTGTCAAGTGATGAATTTGCAGCGACATGGCAGCATAAAAATTGAATTAAAATTGGTGAGTCTCTCAGTGAGGTGCGCACGATGACTCGCGGCCGCGCCGCCGCCACTTTGTAGCTTTGAGCATAGACCCAACATTCTAGCGCTCCCCTTCGCGTAGTCGCCACTTTTGTGCCACCAGCTTTTTCCCCCATCACTTTTAATTACTTTAATTTGTTGCTTTAATTCATGTCAACTCATTTTCTCATTTTAAGCGAATTTTATAGGTGACACATACCTTTTATTTAATGGCGAATATGTTGCGCGGGACTCGTTGCTGCCTAAAAAAGAATGACTACCACACTCTCTGCAACCACTTTCAAGCGTCGTTCTCTGTTTCACTTGCAGATTTATGCGCTTAATTAAATTGCGTGGAAAATAAAGAAATAAAAAACAACGAACATTTGATTCACCGACTGGCATCAGCGCTCGAGTGCAGCAGTGAGAAGCAGAATATCCAACCTAATAGTGACTAACATTAAATTAGTAAAAAAAAAAAACAAAAAATAAATAGTTAATAAAAAATACTAACCAAATTAAGTGAGTTTACTAACAAGCAACTGTTAAAAAATAAACTTTTGAAATAAAATAAAATTCTGTGTAATTGCAAACTGTTAAAAAAGTGTTTTTAAATTTCTGTGCGGTAGTCGAGTACTCTTTGTATATTTAAAAAGAAGGCAAAAATATTTCAATAGCAAAAATTAAATTGATAAATAACAACGAGCGTAAAAAGTTGAGTAGATGAATGTTAAAAAACAGAATTACCAACAACAGTTTTGAAGCCTGCAGAGAATTTTCAAAGTAAGTTTTTTCAACAACCACAAAACTATGAAGATTAAAAATTATCAAATAAATTTTAGGTTGATCGAAAAAAAGTTCTGCATAAAAACAATTACATTTTTGCTAAAACATTTTTTTTGAATTTATAGAAAAAGATTGCAATCAAAAGCTCTAATTTGCTTAAAAAATTTCACTTGCACACAGCTGACCTGAAGTCTTACACCGCCATAGGAAGAACGGTGAATTCTCTTTCACTCGAGTCTGATTTTGACAGAGTGCAGGCTAGGTACTTGAAGAGTTAAGCTTTTCTGAATATCGATAGGTGTACTAAATTAATTTTTTGCCAGAAAGTTTGATGCTGTTACTAGAAAGCGCGCGATTGCCGGTTCTCAGCTGAAATTTGTTGTCTGCGTTGTAGATTTCCGAGTACATTGCGATACAAAATTCTCGCTTACAAGCCATACAAATTTTATAGTAGCAAACATCTACTCCATATTAGCATTTTTGCCTCGGAACAGTTCAGATTTTTTGGACCTATGCACATAAGAAATTGTTTATTATTCATTTATAGGACTCCTTTGGAATGTGGCTCTATGATCTGACACCTTCTGAGGCGTAATTTGTAAAGAGCCTTTTAAAAGATGCGCCTAAAATTTGTTTTGAATTAAACATTTAAAATTTTCATTCGAAATACGGCTCTTAACCTATATGCATTTTATGTGAGAAATTACATCATTTGAATGCCCCCCATTAGCATGTCTACAGGAAAGGACCGCAGAAGCAATCGTTTTATTCTCAACAGAATGTGCAGATTTTGGTCTGCCAGTCCTTTTTCTACCATCGACAGAAACAGTTTCTTAAGATTTTTTCCTTAACCTTTGAATTATCGACTACCTTTGAGTTTTCTACCAAAAAAATTACGAGTTTTGCGACGCGTTGTTCTAGCGTCTTCTTGATAAATGTCAAGGATTACATAAAAAAAGGTACCATCTACGACTTAGGCATTAAGGCGTTATTTTAATTCGCAAGCACATAGAATCGAGCGCAAGAAAAATTTTTTTATTAGACTTTCATTGCGATCATTAAATTTCACACAGCCCTTGCCTACTTGTAAATCCCGACCTATTCTTGAGTTTAGAATCACTTCAAAGTAAATAATACAATAATACAAAAATCGAAATTTAAAAAATAAAAAAAAATCACTGACGCTGCAGTAATGCTTATGATTTTTGAATTTCTAATTTCTAACACAGACGTACGCTTTTTTATTCCAAAAAGTAGTCAGTTGTTGGTTACAAATGAAACTGGCTATGGTACCTCAAATGGTTGTCTTAAACAAATCAGGGACTTTTCAATAGGATCGAGGTGGCAGCCGACTAACATAAGGGGGTCTATAGTAGTCAACCGTTCAACAGTGCCAGCCATATTGCGTCTCGTTTGATAGTGTCGAACGCCTTCTTAAAGTCTACGAACAGCATGTAAAGCGGGGAGCGCCACTTAACTGATTGGTCAACACAGTTTCGGTGAGAGCGAAAACCAGCTTGCTCGTCTCTTAAGGAGCATTCGATATCTCTGAGCCTGCTTTGTATGATTACGGCTACAATTTTGTAGATGGTCTTAAGTAGGGTTATTCCTCGCTAGTTGCCGCAGTAACGCAAGTCGCCTTTCTTGGGCAGCTTCACTATGATACCTGTTGCCCAGGACGGAGGCAGCTTTTCATTGCTCCAGACGGCGGTGCTGTGGGGATGAAGAATTTCCGCTGACATTTGCGGGTCGGATGTTATTAGTTCAGGCTGTATGCCATCTTCGCCCGCCGCTTTGTTGAGCTTCAGCTTCTTAATTGCAACCTTAATATCCGCTAGGCTGGGGCAGGTTGTTGCTATTTTATTGTTGGTTGTTGTTGTGCTGCCCACTTCGAAGCTAGGTATGCTGCTAAGAGCAATGTTGTTAATTGCTTCAAAGTGTTCCTTTCATCTGCCGAACTGGTCATCATTGGAAGTCAGCAAAGCACCATTCAAATCTCTGATCGGCTGGTTGCTGTTACTCCGCTGGTTGGTTAGGCAGCCAACTATGCGGTACAGCTGTCCCATGTTGTTTACTCCGGCTGCCACTTCGGCATCTCTAGCAAGGTCTTCAACGAACTTTCTCCTTTCATTTCTGGCTGATTTTTTTACTTGCTGCGCCACCTCTCTGTAGGCTGGCCGAAGGGAGCCATCGCTGATAAGTTGCCTTCTAAGTTCGTTTTTGCGCTGAATTATGCCTCAAGTGGTGACAGGTATCCATGGTTTGCTGTAGGTGGTCTTTCTTGTGCCAAGTTTTTCCTGAGCGATCTGCCTGAGCGTGGCGTTTGTAGCTTCCAATCAGTGTTGTTGTCGTTGGTGAGCAGCTTTTCGCGAAAGGCGCTAGTTGTTTCTTTTTTGGTCGCGGGATCGCGCTGCAGCTGGACCTTGAGTCGTTTATGCCTGCGTGGGGTGTACTTTTTCTTACTGCATTTCAGCTTGATCTTGACGTCGCTGGTAATTAGCTCGTGATCGCTGTCTATTTAGTACTGCTTCTGATCTATAGCAATAGGAATGCAGCGGGTACTAATTCTCATTTGACCAATTAAGTACTAGTTTCGAACTGGTGAAAAAATATGAATATTTTCCTAGTTTAGAACTGCCCAATATAGTACTAGTTCCAAACTGGTGAAAAAGGATGAATATTGTACCAGCTCATAACTGACCAGTTCAGTACTAGTTTCAAACAAATCGTAAAAAAATATATGCGAGAGTACTAGGTCTTATCTAAGGTATTTAATACCAGTTTCGAGCTATCAAACAAGAGGGCAGAGCGTACTAGTTCTCAAATGGCCAATTTATTACTAGTTTCGAATTAGCGAAAATTATATGAAAATCGTAGTAGTTCAGAACTGATCAATTTAGCATCAGTTTCAAACTAAGGAAAAAAGGATGAAAAGCTTACTAGTTCACAACTGACCAATTTAGTACTAGTTTCAAACTGGTGAACAAAAAAATAAAAAGTTCTCCTCAGTCGAAATTAGTACTACTTTCGAACCATCAAAAACTCTATGCAGAGCGAGCTGGCAAGCGTCTATCTAATTTAGCACTAGCTTTGAAATATCGGAAAAAGAAGAAAAGATTACTAGTCCTTCTCTGTCCAATTAAGCTATCGGAAAAGCGAGAAAAACTTACTAGCTCTCAGTTCTAGTATGTACTAGTGTCGAATAATCAAAAAACGTATGGAGAGCGGACTAGTTCACAACTGACCCATTTAGTACTAGTTTCAAACGACGGAAAAGAGGGCAAAGCGTACTAAAAGGGGCAGAATGTACAGAATGTAAATATTAAAATCTCATCTGTCCAATTTAGTACTAATTTCGAATTATCAAAAAATCCATGTAGAGTCGACTAGTCCTCCTCTCTACTAGTTTGGAACTAGAGAAAAAATAGGGAAAAGCGTATTAGCTCTCATCTGTCGAATTTAGTACCATTTTTAAGCTATACAAAAAGGAATGCATCTCAGGAAAATTTAAACTACTATTAACATAGTTTTGTAAAATTCACCAGGAAAGGCACGCGAAGCATTCAATAGAAACGCATTAGATCGGAACTACAGCACTTCCCTGCAGGGCATTTATGAATATACATATATATTCCAATACTTATCTAAATTTTTACATACATATATGAGCTTCCTCAGTCAGTCATTGACTGCTGTGACAAACAATAAATAGTCACCGACAAACACATGCACAAACAAAAACACAGCAAAAAAAAGGAAAACAACTTGCATTGAAATACGACACTCCAACTTAGTTAGTTGCAATAAATTGTCAGCTGATATATGAATGTCTATAAATAAGTATGTAATTTTGTATAAAACATATTTATATATCTACTAGGTTTGAACGTGAGTTACTAGACCTTAAGAGGATTTAAATGGCATAGAGGAGGAGATGCAACAAAAAAAAAATGGATACTGCCAATATCTGTAACACGAAAATGCTGTTTGTTTGTATGTATGATGAAAAATGCCGCATGTATGTTTGGTCAGGAAAACCGCAAAGTGACGTTGAACCACAAGCAACAAAAAGAAGCAGAAAGAAATAAAGCTTGAAAAAACAAAAACGAAAATGTAAGAGGAACAAAATTTGTTGGGAAAAGCAACAAACCCAATTTGAAATACATAAAAGCGAAAATATTATATTTAAGACTTTTTTTAGATGGTGAGAGCTGTGTAGTAAAAGCAGATAATTATTTTTTTTATTTTATTAAAGAAAACATTTTTGATTGAATAATTCACTTAATGTTTCTTTTTTTATATTGCACGAATGACCATCTGGGTATTCCGCAATATGCCAAATGAATCTGCTCTTACCACTTTTAGACATATTTCGCTCAATGCGAGCTTGGAAGTCTGAGAGCGGCTGCGGATGGAGAAAGCTGATCTTAGCTGTTCGACCGACAGTCATTAAGCAGAAGGTTTTCTTTATTTTTGCACAGGAGGTTAAAATCGAAAATGTCAGAAACATCATCAAAGATGCCGTCACCCCAGCGGTATGTAGGGCATGCTCCCACTAACTCTATAACATTCCTTCCATCTCGGCTGATTCCACCCTGCGACTGCAATTTCATCAAGGTGGAGACGTGTTTAAGCGTTTTAAACACACCAAGGGACTGTAGGCAGCTGGTTGGACAGATCACGGGTCACTTTTTATGGGCGAAGCACATGAAAAAGGTAGACACCTCAGACAGTGCACTCTGCTCATCATGAGGAGAGGAGGATGAGACTGCGGACCACTTTTTATGCGTCTGTCGGGCTTTCGCTCTGAGCAGGCTTGAGGTCTGTAACTCATTGACACCACAAGATCTACTCAGATTTCTTCGGAGGTCAGGTAGATTTAAAGAAAATTAAAAAGGGAACCAGAGTGCAGTACAATGGACTTAATGTTGTCTGAGTGCTGTACTTTCTAGTTTGCCCCTACAAAAACAAAACCAAAAAAAAGAAACAAAATGTTCTGTGTGTCGTAAAGCTCATACAGCTGTTAGAGCTCGCATACTTCAATTTATTAATGGCATGGCTTAGCAAATGAGATTTGAAGTAGACCACATCATGGGAATCAAAGAAAATTAGCAGTGTAGATCCGTTGATTGATACCACACCCATCGATGTCATAACCTCACTTCTAATGATGCCATCGATAATATTTGGAAAAGGAGATATCGCTTTCTAAGTGATGCTTTTCGCAAAACTTCAGCCACAAGTTACGCTTCAAGCTTTGATTTTTAAATGTGTTGAGGTGAATGATCGGATTGAGGCAGATTATGAATCATAGTACGGCCTGGTTTGAAACTTTTCGGCCACACTCGTTTGTATTTAAAAAATACCTCGCTTGTGTTTTCGACAGTTTCGAGTACTCATAGGCTACCCATAACTTTTTCAACGCTTCCATAGTTGATATTTTGTTAGAACTAAATAATTTCAGATAGAATCTTCGCACAACTAAATTCGTGTATGTAACTGAAAGATGTACGAGTATCAAGAAAAACACTGGGTACTTTTTGAACAAAGAATGTACCCGGCGAAAAGCTCGCGCTTCCACAATAGCCATCAAAGTTTTATGGGAAATGCTTGAAGCTGCTAGCAACCACATGGATCTACTGCTCCACTTCGCCGACTACTTAGGCTGCTTACAGTTGGAATGATGGGCTAGAAACATACCTGAAATGGATGACAAAAATATTGATGAGAAAGCTAAGGACTTATTCAAGTTAGGATAACTGAAATTGAAAAAAAAAAAACATTTCGCCACTCCAGATTTAGCAACTAAAAAGGTAGTTGCAATATTGAGAAGTAGAACTCAGAAGAGGTAAATGCTCGTAATGTAAATGAAAAATATTACAAAAAGAAAAAATACTTGAATTAAGCATTAGAGTCAAATAAAATCACTTCGTTGAAGTAGTAGTACAAATTGGTAGTAGAAACATTGCATTTTCGCTGGAAGCACTTCAAAATCGAAATCAATGTGAATGAGTGCCTTCAGTGACATGGGAATACCAGGTAAATAAACAATGCAAATAAAGTAAAACAACAATGACTAAAAAAATAAAAAAAATCGACTGGAAAAGTCGACAAGATGAAAAAGAAATGCAAAAACAAGTCAGATTACAATAAATCAGAAAGAATGTTACAGAAAGAAAAATAAATAAATTAAAATAGTAAAACAATGTAGACACAAAATCGCAGAGAAAAAGATTTCAAATCATCGCAAGCAACATTAGAAATGCACAAATAGAAACTTGCAACATGCCACAACAGCAAACAAACAGGCATATTTACATACAAGTCATACAGGCATACATTTAAAAAACAATACATAAGGAAAATAGGTATTAAATAGCATAGTGATGGGAGGAAACGTGATAGCGTTGGGGTGCAGCACAAAGTGAGTGCTGGAAAAGCAAGTGGAAAATTGTTGAAAAGTAGACAACATAGTAGAGGAAAGAAAATGTCGAGCAATGTCCAGTCAACTCTGAGTTAAGTAAACATGCAAATACAAGTTTATCTGTAACTAAAAAAAATACCTTGCTATAAAAGTTGCAACTAGTGTAAAGCATGACAGTTTCGCAACTAGTACCATTTTGACTAGTTGGCAACTAGTCTAAAATAAAGTTACGTTATGCTAAAATGAGGGCTTGCATGCTAGCAGCTGATATACTAACACGCATATTGAGGTCTAAAATATATCGAGTAATGCCCAGTCCATTCTGAGTTGAGGAAATATGTAAAATAAAATTTGTTTCTAACTAAAAAAACTACCTTGCTACAAAAGTTGCAACTAGTGTAAAGCATGACAGCTTCGCAACTAGTACCATTTTGACTAGTTGGCAACTAGTCCAAAATAAAGTTATGTTATGCTAAAATGGGTGTTTGCATGCTAGCAGCTGATATAGGTATATATAATCAATATACTTGTTATATTGAGGTCTAATTTATAAAGTAGACCGTACTATTATCGTAGCCGTTATATACGCACCCGGATGTGAACATAAAAAGGTAGAGACGGGTTTTATATGTGAATGAATACATAAGTCAAGCATTTTTTCCCTATTTTATGATAATTTTATCTATTTTACTTTGAATATTAATTAAATTTGTTTTCAAAGAATTTTCGTTGAATATTATTTGAGGGCTTCTCTACAAAGACGTCAAGGTGCATTATTGCGTACCTCAAATCTCATAGTTGTTACAAAAACTCCACGCAGAAGACAGCCCATTCCTATGCGGAGTGTTGCACAATGCAATCCTTGCAAGCTTTGCTTTCGATTGCTTCTAGCGATCATATACTGAACTGGCGCACTCTAGAGACAGACAAGATGGACAAGAAGGGTAGCCCCCTAACTTAGTTTCCCCTAACTTCAAGTGCAGACATCCAGCTGCATCAAATAGGTGAAAAAGTTGTCAAGCTTTATCCAAAACACCTTCCGGTAGTTCGTTGTGGGAATCCTGGTGCACACTGAGTTCGATGTGCAGTTCAGAGTTCACCTGCTTCTTTAGTAGCTACGGTTGCTTGCTGCGAAAAATTGGATAGCCGTCACGTACTCTCAGCTCTTACCGAATCAGTCTCGAGTTAGTGGTAAGAGACGCTAGTGGCGGAGTAGCGAATCAAATAAATGAGAAAGTAGCAAGACAGTCTTAAGACTTATTTGAGTTAGTACCAGACAGGGCAGTCTTCTGGCGCTAGTTACCACTTCTGCCTAGAAAAGAGTAGCAAAATTCATCAACGTAGCCAGTTTATTCAATCCCCCCCCCCATTTTATCTGGGCTGCAAGAGATGACTAAGTAATGTCTACTTATAAAATCTGTGCCACGTGATCGCTTACATCAAAAAAGCTTCCATGAGTATCGTTCTTGTCATCGTTTGAAATGGACTTACCACATGAGTTTCGTTTATGCAACAAGAGCTATTCATGCTTCTAATCCGACTAGACTCGCTCTGATTGGAAACCAATCGATTTCCCTGCGAGGCAGTGCAAGTCAAGTAGAAATGCAATGCGCAAAGCGCAAAGTGAGCACAAACTATGCATCGATTCGCCAGTTGAAATGACAGCTCTGGAATGTAATGAAGGAAAATCGAACGATTGGCACAATGACTTTAGAGTCACTTTGTAGCAGATACAAGAGGCAAATGTATGTCTCTGCGTGTGCGTATATGTGTGTGTGTGTGTATGGTATGTAGATGCCATACAAATGCCACGCGAATAGTTCAATGGGTAGGACGTACCAGAAAAGCATTGGAGAATTAAGTAAGATTTGTAAGACAAACTAATGAGCGAAACTAAGGAGCACAAAAATGAAATAAATGAGGGTAAGATGCCTTAGAGAAAACAAACAAAAAAAAAACAAAAAAACACAAAAAATAATAATTTATAAAAAAAAATGTGGTAGATTTAAAATACAGGGTTGCCCATATTCGACGGACCCATGTGTGCCCATTTGGGCCCATTCCAATCGACGAGGCTTGCCCGCAGACAACAATCTTTGCGTCAATTGAATCTTATATGGGAATAAATGTAAATCAATGCGGATAATCCGTTGTAAAGTGGTCCGAGCAATGCCCAACTGCTGAGAACGGCGATTTTGGGATGTCCTTGGCGACGTCTCAACACTGGCCCGTACAAGAGCAATATTCTCATCCGATCGCCTTGGTCGGTTTTGATTTGGCCTCTTTGGATTAGAAAGAGCATCACCAGTCGAAAACCTTTCGTACAAACGTTTAATGGTGCTCTTAGAAGGCGCACTTTTCTCATTATTTTATTTTTTATACGCACGTTGAGTTTTCACAATTGACTTCTTTTGTTGAATGTAAATTTCAACAATTTGGGAGCGCTCGTGTGGCGTGTACTGTTCCATGGTAAAAATCTGCTTGGACTGGCGCTTCCAATGCGGTATATCATTAAGCGATCTGACTTCTCTGTCACAAGATACAGGGTTGCCAGATGGGTCCGTCGAATATTGGGTACCCGGTACATATATACATATTTTATATAAGTAAGTAGCCGAATGGGTTGGTGCGTGATTACCATTCGGAATTCGCAGAGAGAACGTAAGTTCGAATCTCGATGAAAAATCAATATTAGGAAAAACATTATTCTAATGGCAAACCTCCGGGTGTATTTCTGCCATGAAAAAGCTCCTCATAAAAATATCTGCCGTTCGGAGTCGACTTGAAACTGTAGGTCCCTCCATTTGTGGAACAACATCAAGACGCACACCACAAATAGGAGGAGGAGCTCGGCCAAACACCTAACAGAAGTGTACGCGCCAATTATTTATTTTTTTTTTTTAAATAAAGAACTCTTCCAGGAACTCTTTCCCAAACAACTTGCGAGAAAGATATAAAATGTTCATTACTTCGTCTGTTTAAGAAGTAGAATCACGCAAAAGCGGTTGAATGAGTTCACACATCTTTACTTAGATATGAGTATCCGCATCTACTTATATAGAGGGTCAAGAATTTTTGGAAAAATTTGCTGAAAAAAGCGACGAGTCGAGGTAAAGTTAATGTTTTTCTTCATTCATGTTTTTGTTCTGAGGTGATTTGCTAGAATTGTTTTTCATAAAAAAAAATGGTGTTTGTTTTATTTGTAATTTATTTTTATTTTTATTTTTATTCTCTATTTATTTCTATTTTTTTAGAACACAGAAAATTTTATCCATTAATCGACTGTTTTCAATTAAAAAAAATATGTGCGTTAATTTGCACTGATCAAAATTAACTTTCTCTTTCACATTTTTTAAACCATTGTAGTTACTTTTATTACAAATTTTTTAATTAAGTTAATTATCCTGCGGCGATACATAAATACATAGGAATTTGCCTACGCACATACACCTGTTCACAAAAGTACATTAGGGTGCCTCGCCAAAAAAAGTTGCGGGTTTCCACCGGAATTATATACCTAATAACAGTTTAAGACAAAATATTTCGGAAAAAATCTAAATTTACGTAAGGAAGGCTGATTTGAAAATACTTGGAGTTTTTCATGCATAACATGAAATACATTTTTTAAACTATTTTTAGGAAAAAAAAAACACTCAGAAGAATTTAAGCTTAAAAGGTGTGCATAAATATGTTGAAAGATTTTAGCAAATGAAATAAAATAGTATAATTTCTATGATATTTTTGACTTTTTTTGGGAACATAAGTTTAAGTTAAAAAAAAAAACAATCTCATTGCTCAAACCCAAAACCTTTTCCATTTCATCCTTACTCCCGCACAATAGTCAGCGTATTATTTGCATTGCATGGCTGCTAAAACAAGCAAAAACAAATAGTTACACCTTGCATCACTGGCGCCAGCAAGAGGAAGCAGGCAACCGCGGTAATAGCACAGACATACCAAATTTAGCGAAGTCCTCAACAATCTGTGCGATCCTTCTGCAGAAAAATTTGAAACACAGATGGCACTCCATGCAGCAAAGAAAACATTGTTCTTAAGCAACGACAGGTGGGCATTTCCACTACTCAGGACTGGTAACGGCACGCTAATCATCTACCCTGTCAGAAATCAAATAGATTAACGAAACCAACGCAAGGCAAGACTTGTCGAGGCTCTATGCTCCCGAGATAAATGAAGAAAGAAAACAAACAAGTTTAAGGAAAGCTTGAGTAGCTTAGCCCAATCTTGACCGATTTAGACTTCTAAGGTGCCATTAGAAAGGCGTTTCCTCACCTTTTTTCACTTTTGAAAAACTAGCGCATTGACGGCGGAATTTATTTGCAAACATCTCAAGCAAAAGTATATGCTTTTAAGAATATACTGTGAAGTTTTTATGCGTAAACTCCCAATATTGTAGCTACCGCAGCCCATTAACTAGGTGAAGAGCGGTCCGCGCGAGTTATGTAAAGGGTGGTTAAGTTTCAAGGGTCGGTGTTGATTTTGAATAAAATACAATTGTATTAGGAAATTATTGTCATTTCTCTTTATTATGATAATATTTGTATGACTCAATTACACATGGAATAAAATATTGGCCAAATGGCCGCCGTGGCCTCGGCGGCACATCTCCATCCGATGGTACAAATTTTCGATGACGCTGAGGTATAATTGAGGTTCTATGCCGTTAACGTGCCGGATGGTCTCATCCTTTAGTTCTTGATTTGTTCGTGGCTTATCGACGTACACCTTTTCTTTCAAATAATCCCAAAGAAAGAAGTCCAACGGTGTCGTTGACGTTTAGGTGTAGTTCATATTCAACATCGGCCCTTAAAATTTAACCACCCTTTATAAGCCTATGTTAATATAGGGGCTTATGTTATTAACATGACAATAACACAATAGTGATGTTAAACCAATGTTACACAATAAACGATGTTAAATGTTAAGAAATGTTAGTGGAAAAACAATGTTTCTCTCTCTTAGCTTCACAGTCTGTGGTGGACCATAGCTTCATCAACAATCCTCCTCCAATACAGTCTCATCGCCTCATTTCTCCAATTACGAGCGTTCATCGCTTTTAAGTGTGCTTCTGCGTCATCAAGCTATCTCTTTCTTCCTTTCTTCCTCGAATTGGACGCAAAGTAAACCCCCTTTTTAGGACTCTTTTGTTGGGCATTCTTCAACAATGTTGGGCAGCCTAAATTAAACAGTTCTAGTAACAACGAATAAACAAATAGTAAAAAGGAATGTTGGACGGAAAAATACCATTGCAACTGAGCTTTTAGGTGGTGTGATGATTTGTGTTTAACTGTTCATAAAATGCAGCTTTGTTTTAGGTAATAGGCAATTTATTTTAGAATGCACAGATTAATCTTAAGTTGACGTTGAAGATTAAACTACTCACTGTTTCATTTTAAATATATAATTCAAACTTTAAGCTCATTTATCTCCAAACGACTTTTTTCGGTCTTTTGTTGTCAAAAACAAAAAAAAAAAACTATTCAACCGAATCATCTGAAATTTTAATATGTTGTTCACAACATCAATGGCTATCGCCCGTACTAGAATCATATTATTATTTCAATTATTTAGTATTTTTGTATTAAAAAACTGAAAAAAATCCGATTTTTAGAGTGTCAAATTGAAGACCGCGCCATTTTGTCAAATTTGTTTTTTGTATTCTAGTAGGGCGCATAGCTACAGTCCTTCTGATTAATAATTTTTATAGTTTTTGCGTTTCAGATAAATAGAAGAGCCAAAATGGACAACATCGAGCAGGTCCAATTTTTCGGGAGCGTCTACTTCAGCACCATTTAGAAAATTATTAACATTGAAAAAGAAAAAACAAATTTTCATTTTTTTATGTAAAAGAAGTTAAATAAAAAGCCTAAAAAATTGAAATATCGTTTTTCTTTTTTTATTGTGAAAAAAAATCCTGAAAATACCCTAATCTTCGAGGACTTAAATTCTTCAATTATTGCGCATATTTTTCGAAAAAATATTTGTAAACACTAATTTTATTAACAACGGAGGTACATTCAAATCGGTATAGCTCACATAAATTCTAATGTTTTTCCAAAAAATAATTTCGTGATAACCTTAAAATTTTAAAATTTTATAATTGCAATAGAAAAACCGAACTAATGTTTTTTTCTGTTTTTTTGTATTTTTTTTTTTTGTATGAATAATGACGCACCCTAATGCACATATGCAAGCACGACATCCGAGTGCAATATTGGCCCCTGCTTGTTTGCAAATATTTGCGGAAAACAATTAAATCAATAATCGAGTGCCATAATAATAAAATGCAAAAGAAGTAAAAAATGTGAAAAAATAAAAAGCAAAAAGTGGCGTAGAAAAAATGCCTAGTGATAATAGCTGGGCAGTAGAACCACAAAGTAAATGGTGGCCATGAAAAAAGTGCGCAAATTAAACTGATTATAATTAAATAGCCGCAGCTGAAATGCAAATCTAAGTAGGGGAGGGAAAAAGGGATGGAGAGAACAAACAAAAAACACACAACTCGAAGAAATAAGCAAAATTTAATAAACGAAATTTAATTCAAAATAAAATAGAGAGGAAAAGCGATGCAAGTGAGATGAGCAAAAGCAAGAATTTGATTCGATTAAATGAAATTCGTTTCACTTTAAATGGGCTTTAATTATAAAAATAATTACATTCATATGTACGGTTATTTTTTCAATTTCCAACATTTATTAACAAAAAATGGTTACAAATTTAATCTTCAAAATAATAGCCATCGCTAGCGACACATTTTTCCCATCTCTCAGGCAATTTGTGGATGCCGCGCCAAAAGAATTGGCCGTCTTTGGCCGCAAACCAATCATCGAGCCATGTTTTTGCTTTTTCGTGAGAATTGAAGCGCTGCTCGAAAAGTGCGTGGCCCATCGATGCAAACAAATTATAATCGGAAGTCGCCAAGTCTGGTGAGTAAGCCGCATGCACCAGCGGTTCCCAATCGTACGTCTCCACCAACTCCCGGGTCGCTCTTGTTCGATGTGGCGGTGCACTGTCAACAAGAAAATTTACTTTTGTGACGCCGATCGGCATATTCTGGGCCATTTGTCGTTGGTAGCGTGCACCGTCAACTGTTTCACTTGGTTTTAGTAGCTCGTACCAAATCATACCACGCTGATCCCAGACAACACACAGCATTGCCTTGCGGCCGAAGCGATTTGGTTTGGCCGTTGTTTTTGGCTTGTGGCCGGGCAGACTATACGATCGTTTACGCTTGGGATTGGAGAAATACACCCATTTTTCATCACGCGTAACGATTCGATGCAAAACAGACTTCCTTTTGAGCCGGGAGAGCAGCTTTTCACAAGTGGTTTTTCGGTTCTCTTGCTGCCTTTCAGTCAGTTCATGCAGCACCCATCTTCCGACCTTTAAAATAATGCCCATGCCCTATGTTGACAGATGACAGACGAAAAAAACAAGACATTTGGGAAGGTTTAAAAATACTCTTAGCGACACCTATGGACTAATAGCTGATAAAGTCTCATTTCATAGGTATCTACAACATCTCTATATATTACCATGTTCGGGAAAATGTAGCGAACCACCACAATCAGCCTTTAGAGAAAAGCGCTTTTGAAGTTTCCTAGATTTGCGCAGCCCTTTGGCGCACGTATTTCAAAGGGACACATAAAAGTATTCATATTTTCTTAAAAAATTTGATACGAAGTAATATTTTTTTTAATTTGTTTATGCAACTGCAAGAACAAAAATTACTTGCTTTTTAAGTAACTTAAATTAGAAGAAACTGCCTAAAACTCAATATCGATTGTTTAGGCGTTAACAGCCTTTCCTGAGATGCGTTCACATATAAGTTTTTATATCACAATTTTTGCTTTTTTTTTTTTTTTTGTGTTAAAAATTATTAGTAAAAGTCACGAAAAACAGAATGGCACCATTGCGGAATCTCTTTAAGGCAGACTAAAATTCAAAGCTTAGGCGCAAAATTTTGTATGGATTCACAAATATTTCCTCATATTGGCTAGAATTCTTATATTTAAGTTGCATATGACAGTTAGAGATATAAAATTGCATTTATTCATTATATTTTCGTATTTTCGATAGAAAACAAGTTGCCTTACTTTCGACCACTGAAGCTCGTTTTTAGTCTCCATAAGGCCCGAAGCAGTGTAGAGACATCAAAAAGGGTAATAAGAATGTGATAGCTAACCTCAGGCTCATTTCGAAAGTGACGAAGCAGAAGATGTATTTTTTAGTCATGTTAGAGATTAACAACCAGCATGGCTGCATGACTGTGGACCTACCAGCCACTAATAATAGGGTTTCGTTCAATTTTTTTCCTCCTCTCCATTTGCAAATCATTAATACAGATTTTCATCACTTAAAACCCCTTGTTTTCTTAATTTACTAAAAAAGTCATTCAAAATAAAAAGTGGATGATTAATATTGCGCCACTTGATATTACGCTTTCATGTGCCTTTCTCAAAATTTCATTGTCTCTTGCCCATTTCCTACTATATTGGCAGCTCTCGTGCCTCTATTTCGTGTATTTCTGCCATGAAAAAGCTCCTCATAAAAATATCTGACGTTCGGAGTCGGCTTGAAACTGTAGGTCCCCTCCATTTGTGGAACAACATCAAGACGCACACCACAAATAGGAGGAGGAGCTCGGCCAAACACCCAAAAAGGGTATAAGTTTCTGGTTCAACTCTAGTTCATTCTAAACCGGAATATGCGGTCTTCGTTTGGAGACCTCATTTTAAATGCCTTATTAAAATACTTGAGGCCGTTTCGCCTTCGCTACGATTTCTGAACATTGCGGGGACCCAATCTAATCTTAACATATATTGCCAGAGATGTAAACTCCAGAGTCCGGCACTCGAAGTGTAACCAATTAAAAAGGTCATAAATTTAGTTTGGAAAGTTACTTTTATTCAATTCAAAGTGAAAAATGTGCGAAAATAATACAAAATTAAGAATCCCTTTACTTTTGCTTGATATGACCACTTTTTGCCTTGACTATGGCCTTGAGACGGTCCAGAAATGAGTTGCAGGCTGACGGAATGTGGCTTGCAGGTATTTTGGTCCACTCGCGGACAATAACTTTTTTCAGCGCCTCGAGTCTTACGAATCTTTTAATTCGGAGCTCGCTCTCCAAAATGGCCCAAAAAGAATAATCCATCGGGTTCGCGTCTGGTATATTACATTTGAGAGCCATTGTGCGGACATTAAGAAGTTCGGACCGTTGTTTTTTAGACATTCTTGGTTCACTCGAGCTTTGTGAGATGGTGCTGAGTCCTGTTGAATCGTTCATGGTCTTCCACCGAAATGTTTGTCTGTCCACTGCTTCAAAACAACCTCTAGAATACTTTCTCGATAATATTTCGCATTTACCTTATCGCCAGGCTCGATGAAAACGGTTGGAGGGCGCACATCCGCGGTTACAGCGGCTCAAACCATTACCTGTTCTAACTGCGGGTGCTACCTCCTTCTTGTATAAGCGGTAGGTCAAATAAACCCTATCGTTTTCGGAGTTGGTGAATTGCGCAATTTGAAATTTTTTCTCGTCAGAAACCACAATGTTCGGAAATTGACCGCTTTCGGCCAAGCGATGCAACTCCTTCGCTCTCTCAAGTCTGACTTGTTGCTGCTTTGGTCTGAGATAATGCGCCTTTTGGATTTTGTAAGGCTTGACTTGGAAATGATTTTTTAGTATGCGGCGGATGTTACGGTCTGATATTTTCAGTTCTCTCGCCATTTGATTGGCACTTCGTCAGGAAATTCGCTCAAGTTGCTTCTTCACTTTTTGAACCAGTCCACGTGACGTTGCAGTCTTTTGATGACCACCTCCATGAGGTTTCGCGTTGCCACTAGTATCATTGTAACGAGAATGGTGCGATAAACAACAAAAACTTTATTTAGTTTAAGGTGCTCGCGTTCACGTACAATCGCTGGTTGTGATTTTTCATCATTCTAATAGACAGCTGATGCTTGTGCATCAGCTACGTGAGCGGTCTCATGTTGGATACACTTCGAGTGTCGGATCCTGTACTTATACGAATAAATTCGGCAGTGTGCACTTTCAGTTCAATGGTTTTGAAAACTGTCGAATTTGAGCCACGCAGCTGGCGCCCAAAAAGTGTTCGTGAAGATCAAAGTTTGACTTAAAGCGTGGAGTATCTGTTGTCATAGGCATCTCAGATGAATGGGAATCCCATTTTTCATACAAAGTCAATTACATGTGAAAAGGCTGAACGAAAAATCAGAAAAGTACCGGGCATTTATCAGCAAAAAAGCTCTTTAAATTTCACAAGGGGTTACTTTCAAGTCTTTGCAATAAATTTGCATCAATAGAAAATAGCTTTTTGTACCTTGCTGAATTTTCATACAAAAAACTGCGTGACATTTTCATTCGGCTACTGAATTTCACTTCAACCTGTTTCTCATTACGTATTCGCAGTAGTTGAGCCGCAACTAATAGCTGCCACCAAATGGAAGGAAAATCGCAGCCTAAATTTCAAGGAGCCGGTTTCAAATTTTTATCGCTTATTATGCCTTAAATTTTACATAATCTTTTTCCCCCATTTTAAAGGTGATCAATACGGGATGCCTTTCGCTGCACATTTCGCTAAAAATCGCGTGGATATTTTTTTGTATGGTAATTGAGTTCAAATTATGTCACATGCGTCCATTGAATGCGGCAGGAATAAAATGCAAAAAAAGGCAATGAAAAGCGCGACTGAAAGAGCGCTTATAAATTCCGATTTTTATGTCGCCAAAGAATTCGCCACCACTTCGGTCTGCACTAATTTTTCCAGCTTCTGCTTTTCTTTAAACTTACGAACACACCTACATAATTATATACACAAGCACGACATTTTCTTCAGCAGTTAGAGTTCACCTAATCTATGTTGGCCGTAATAGCGACGACAGCGCCAACGACATGTGCAAAATGCCTGCGGAAACTGCTAACGGCGACAGCAGTGTCAAGTTGCAATTCACACATATATTATACATACATACATACATACATATATGCGTACGAATGCAGTTGCACCAGAAATGCAAAAAAAGCAGTAAAAACCCACGTAGGGACACAAATTGTGTGGCACTGTTGAATGCCTCTTGTCGCTTGCTGTTTTTTGTGCAGCTAAATGTGTGGCAGGTGTGTGCGCTTGTTAATTAATTTCACATAAAATTAAAAGTTATCAAATTGTGGCAGCAAATTTAAAGAGTCCATTTGTTTCTTGAGATTTATGAAATTAAATTGAATTTAAGTCGGTTGAGATGTGAGAGAGATTAGATAAATGAGGCAAATAAAATATTAATATTTATGGAAAATCTTAAATATAATAAATATAATAAATATAGAAGAAGAAGCAATCTTCTATAATATAAAAATGGGTCGCAAAATGTGTTGGTAAGCGCATAACTCAACAACGCATGGACCAATCTTAACAATTTTTTTTAAAATGTTCCTGGAAGTCCAAGGATGGTTTGTACAGCGAGAAAAATTCGAATAATTTCCGGAAACCCTAAAACAGCCCTTTTCTTTTTCCTATACAAATATTGCCCGTTCGTGTGTGTGCGTGTTCGTGTTGGAGCATCTAATGCGTTCACACAAAAGTTATAAAATCGTGAACCCGACCAAATTGAAAAGTAAAAAAATGTAAGAGCTACAGATTTGATTGACCTCGCAATATTATTATTATTATTAGAAGGCCATTACGCACTGCGACCAGGGCTGATCTATTGTGAAAGGCCTATTTTGTAACCCTAGAGTTTTAAGCTTTTTAAAAATTTTAGCACAATTTTGGGTTTGTTGTTCCAAAGATTGCATGGAGATACTACGATACCACCAAGGTGATGAAGTCTCTGTCTGCCCAACGCAGAACATTCACAAAGCACATGTTCTGAGCTTTCTATGTCCATTTCGCAAAAGCGGCAGACATTGGTCTCAGATAGACCAATATTATTTAGATGATACCTCAGGCTGCAGTGACCTGTAAGATATCCTGTTAAAAGACGCAGATCTACTCTGTTTAGTGAGAGAAGTTTGTCAGATATGCCTTTGTTGGGACTTAGGAATAGTTTGGCTTGACGCTGACCGGCACAGTTTATCCAGTGTGCGGCAAGTTTTCTTTCTTCCCATTTCCTAAGGAATTCATTAATGTGGCCTTTTGTCAGTCCACAGAAAGGCTCAGGGCCAGTAAGTTGCATATTTGCTCCTTGTTTTGCAAGGTCATCAGCCATTTCATTTCCCTCATGTCCTTCATGTCCCGGAATCCAGCCTAGTGTTACTATGTTGAGGTTCCCTAACGTGTTGAGAAGGTTTAGGCAATCATTTACCAATTTAGAGGTGATACTTGTTGATAGAAGGGCTTTTAGAGCCGCTTGGCTATCTGAAAGTATGTAAATGTGAGTACCTCTCATTTTCCTGCTAAAGCATTCTCTCACACATATTTCAATGGCATGTATATCTGCCTGGAATATTGTTGGATAGAATCCGATCGGAATCGATTTTTTTAAATTTAGGCCCATTGATTCCTGCCCCTGTTCTACCATTTTCTAATTTGGATCCATCAGTAAACCATAGCTGGGAGCCAGGTTTGAAAGTGATAGAGTTAGTTCTCCAGTCTGTTCGTTCATTAATTATAACTTGAAAGTTCCTGAAGAGTATTGGTTTGGGTGATAGTATATCATCCCTATGAAGAATGGGACTATGTAGGAAGTCTTCCAAGATCTTTAAATGTCCTTTCATATCCTCACTTTTAAGTTCAGATATACCTTTTAATCTTAAGGCACTCGAGCGAGCTTCCCTTTCAATTAGAATTGGAAGCGCTGGTATGTTCAGGAGCACACCCAATGCATCCGTGGCAAATGTTTTCATAGCCTCTGTAATACCAACACATATCAGGCGATGCAGTTTGTTTAATTCGTTTGCTGCCTTTCTTTGCTTGACCTTGGGCCACCATGCTAAGGATGCATAAGTGACTATGGGTTTCACAACTGTGGTGAATGTCTAGAAGGCCATTCTAGGGTTTAGTCCTCATGTCTTACCAAAAAGCTTTGTACATGCAAAGAATGCCCTTGTGGCTTTTGAAGTAACTCTCTCAATATGGGAATTCCACGTAAGCGTTTTGTCAAGACTGACGCCAAGACAGTTCGCTTCTGTCGAGAGTTGAAGTGTTGTTCCATTAAGGGTCGGACATTTGAGATTTATGCTCCTTCTCCTAGTAAACGGCACAAGTGTTTTTTTTGGATGGGTTAATGGAGAGCCCTTTTTCCGTGCACCATTTGTTTATTATTGTAAGGGCTTACTGCATGCGATCCGAAATGGTTTCCTCATGCCTGCCTAATACATAAACTACAAGGTCATCAGCGTAACCCTGAGTGTGAAATCCTAGGTTTTTCAGTTTGTGGAGAAGTTCATCTATGACTAGAGTCCACAAAAGAGGAGAAAGTACGCCACCTTGAGGGCAACTTTATGTGGCTTTAATAGATTTGATTGTTCCTCCTAGTTCGGTGCTGATCGTCCTAGATTTCAGCATGAATACTATCCATCTAGTGATGGGTTCAAGTACCTCCTTTAGATATAGGGCATTATAGATTGCCTCATAGGAAGTGTAATCAAAAGCTCCTGATATGTCAATAAATGGCAATATTCTTTCTTTAATTTTAGTTTCAGAACGAGTTAAGTCAGGGCAAATAATAAATAAAAATAGTTAACCCTTCTGTTACATTCAAAAAAACTTACACATGTGATATTCGGGTCACGAAATGACCTTACCTGTGTTTTGCTTAGATATCAGTATAAAAGTTTATAATTTTAATAGAAGTTTTTAAAATTCATTAGTTTTATTGATTATTAAGCTGTAATATATACATATTTAAATACATTAGATACATTTTTTTTAATTTGAATGCTCCAAACAATAAGTTTTTGAAACCGTAACGGTTGAACGATGTTGTGGACGCACAGGTTTTTTGCAAACCGTGCAGCTTTCGTAAATTTTGCGACGAATTGAGCTAGGGCAAACTGTATAGGTGGCTCGCTGACTAGGTTTTCTTTTTTTCGGAACAGTTTCTGCCGAAGTGCTTGGTTGCTCTGCGTCCGCTCTCATATTGCGCACAATATATGCTGACGGTTGAGTTCTTGGCAGCGTTTTTCTGCGTTCAATTTCCCCTGAACAAGGTCTAAGCCAAGATTTTCGAGGAGAAATCTACGTTCATATGTTTTTGCAGCATTCCACGAAGGATTAATTTCTGTCCATAATACAAAGGCACTCCACGCTGAGATATCTACGATGTTTGCAAAAATTGCTACAGGCCAACGATTAGTTTGTCAAGAAATGTCGACTGCTTACCACTGGTAGACTTCTTACCACTTTAGTACCACAAACCGGTAAAAATCGTTTATTACTTCTTAAGGTGCCTACCAAAGTAATTCGTTTCTTCAATAACTCCAGTGCCAAATCCCGAGTAGTAAAAAAGTTGTCGGTTGTAATATTCCGCCCTTCATACCCACTAACGAGATCCAACACGACGCGCTGGCCTTGGTTCCGTTCCGGTGGAGCGGAAGCTGACTCCTTTCCTAAATACATTTGGAAATTAAGGCAAAATTTTGTACGCACATCCGCAGCTACCCATGCTTTCATTCCATACTTGCTTGGTTTACTTAAAATGTAAACTAAAAAGGGGCATCTGCCCCTAAAAGGAATTAAACGCTCGTCTACTGTAATATTTTCGTATGGAACAAAAAGTAGCGGTAAATTAGCCACCCACTTCTCATACAAATCGCGAATCGGAGCAAGTTTGTCGTTCATTCCTTGAGCCCTTCGATTGTCTCTGTTATCGAACCTCAAAACACGATTAATTTCAAGAAACCTGCCAGGTGACATTGTTGCACGGAATAATGGTCAGCCGTGCACTTCATCCCAGAGGCTTCGAATACTTTCTCCGTGTGAACGATATACTCCTGTAAAAAAATACATTTATCTGCTAAAATTAAAATACCCAAATATGCATCGAGTTCTATCTCATCTATTTTTTTATATCCAGCTCCAATTTTTTTCGCCCTCTATATTGCTGAATTGTATTATAATTTGCTTTAGTTGGTACGTAACGCATTGATCGAATGATTCCTTGATAGTAGAAGTACGATGTACTGCATATGCAGTAACTCCCTGTCTTCCGTGGATTATACTTTCTATTCTGGCCCTGCCACTATTGTGCCCAACTGGTTCCATTGACCACTCAATAGCTCTATCCTTGCAATAATACATAGGAACACTGCTTTCATTTTCCAATGCAGGTACTATATCTTCATCGTTATCAGAATCTAAATATTCGTCAGAAGATCCTTCTGATTCAAATTGTTCCAATCTTCATCTTCACTACACTCATCAAAACCCTCATCATTGTCAATAATATGCCCTATTTGGCTTTGAGTCAGACGATTTGGCCTCTAAACCAAATTTTCATAAATAAACACACCAATAATAATTAAATGTTATAATAAATATACTTACAGAAGCTTGGAATCTTTCCATTTTTATAAGAATTTAACAAATACAAGCTTTTGCAGCAAAAACCTAACCACAAAAGAGGCGCGAAATATACACTTTATATGTAAAACAGCTGAGGGTCACCGAATGACCCGAAGGTGCGCGCACGTTAGTTTCGATGTTACCACCTGTTTATTAAATCAAAATCATTTTTTTTATGCTTTTTCTATTGGTTTTATGTCAATACACAAAGTCATGAAAGGAAATTGTGAAATGTTGTTAATATTAGCAGATATGATGAAATTCAACAAAAAAAGGTCATGAAATGACCGGAATGTAACAGAAGGGTTAAGTAAATTCTAAGAATAATCATGCAGGCCTGAACAAATCCAAATATATTTTAAGAATAACAAAAGACAAACATTATTAATTAATCTAGAAAACCCATGTTTCTCACATGGTGAATTGTGTGTTGCCTGTTCCAGTGTTGGAAAACCATCAGATTTGTATATTCACCAGGTAATCAAAAAAAAAAAACATTGTATATCATATAGCATGACAATAAAAATAAAATAGATTTTTGTTAATAATTATGATTCAGTTGATTTACAATAAAGCGTTTACTGAAAATACTTCTATACGTTTTATTTCATTATTCTTTATTATATCGGTTATTAACCCTATGTTAATAAAAATAATAATAATTAATTAACTATCTCTATGTTTTGTGATTGAAGCACCCACTTTATAAATATTTGTCACCTTCAGGTTTGAACCTTAAGTTCCCCTGTTAGTTTGAAGCCCTCTGGCAAACATCCCAGTCGGGGGTTTTAGTGGGTCCCAAAAGGGTGGCCAAAGTTCGTGGAAGTGAAGATACTTAGGTCACCCGAGCTGACCCTTTTCTTTAATTCTCCTGAACAGAACCGTCTCCATAATGATAGGGCGGTGTGTGAGGGTCAGCAGAGTAAAAACGTCTTAAGGTCGAAATATAAGCTGCTACGTTCAAAATCTATTTGACAGAACGAGGTCTGCTGGGTCCACTAGTAAAAAAATAAAAATATGAGAAGAAGGCTGATTTTGTACTTAAATAGATATCATCATCAGGTGGAGAAGGACTTGGCCTCACTTAATGCGTCCAACTGGCGCCGGTTAGCACGAGAAAGAAACGACTGGCGCGCTTTGTTAAACTCGAGCAAAATCGCTTAAGGTAGTAGTCTGGTAGGTTGATATGGTTGCCCAGGGAATGGGCACACTTGGACGAAGAAGGATTCGTCCTTTGTGATGCCATTATGGAGGGGTGAGGCGGGGGAGAAAGACCGATGGGATACAGGGAGAGGGCGGGGAGAGGTGGTGCTGGGATGGTGGGATGGTTAGGAGCGTGCTGATTACGAACGATGACTATGTTTGCGTCAACCGCTTTATGCTGCTGATGAAATTCATCAGATTTTTAATGTCAGCGCCAGCTATATCAGCAGGCGTGACAAAGAAGTAGGAGCCAAGATGCCTAGATCTTAGCCGCGCCAGAGCAGGGCAGCTAATGAGAAGGTGCTGAGATGAGTCTGGTAACTTACACGTTTTTTGAGGCCATGTTTGGGACATTTTTTTGGAAGGGAAAATAAAATTCAATCGGTTTGATTTTTTGATATGTTATTAAAGGTATCAGAAGGTTGACAAAATTTTTTTTTTTTTTTAATGTTTTGATACTATTTTTGTACACTGCAGCAAACGGCAAAAAAAAAAAAGAGGTACAGTGGCTGGCCGGCGTGATTTCGTCACTTATGGTCATATGAAACAGAAAAAAATCAGTGTGCTTGTCGTTCTGGCGGGTAGTAAGATCAAATGATTTTGACAAAAAATAACAAAATGGCGGACTTCGTAAGAAAATTGCCTTTTTTTAAAGTGGAAATCGGACTAAAAAATGGAAAGTTAGAGACGAAATAAATTAAATCTACTACCCGCCAGAACTATTGATGTGTAGAAAAACATATCTAAATTTCAGCTCAATCCGTTAGATAGAAAATTTGTTTTCACGACGGCCATCCGGAAAAACGTTGTTTTGAGAAAAACGCGTTTAAAGTTTTAGCAATTGAGCCGCGCAAGTACGAGCCGCTCTCATGTATGTGCTATAATTTCGTCAATATTTCGAATTGCGGTCTAAAATTTGTACAGTATATTACCAATATATCGCACTTTTAAAATATGTAAAAAACCGAAATTCGAAATTTTCAAAATAAGTTACCGGACTACTACCTTAAGTGGTTATCGCGCCAATTAGGACGAAGAAGGAGATATCATAATCATCATCAACATCATCATCATAACATCACAGTTCGCAGTGAATCATTACTTCCGTTACCATTCGTTTCCACGTCATTCGATCATCAGCTTTTCGTTTGTTATCAGCTATGCCCACAGCGTCACAGTCGCCCTCAATGTCGTCTCTCCATCGTTTTTTCGACCGGCCTCTTCTTCTCTCGCATTGTGAATTTGTATCGAAAATCTTTTTTATAGCTTTATCGTTGCTCACGCATAGAATGTGAGCATACATTTCTACCCCTGATAAGTGTGTTTAACTAACCGTTGCAACGCATGCGGTAAGTACCGTCTTCAAATCGTATAGGTCCATTAATTTTCTTAGATTCTTTCTTTCAAAACAATTCAACTGATCGATTTCTTAGGTTTTATGACAGTTTTATGAATTCGTAGTTTCTGATTCCTGGAAAGTAATCACGACTTCATCAACTTTGCATGCGCAAAGTAAGTCTTATTTGCAGCTTGTATCATGTCTTATACGGCAATAAATGTATTTGCGCTTAGCACAACTCTCAGGTACCTAAATTCATTGACTATTTTAAAGCTGATTGCCGCCGATTTGTAAGTGAAGTGTATACCGGGGGATTCTAGGCGCATAAATGTTTCTTGCAGAGCCTGTTTCTTTCTCGCTACGGTTTGAACTCACAAAGAGAACGAGAGAGAGAAAGAGAGAGGATTTCTAAATGAAAATTCAGTTTTAGCTCAAACTGAATTCTCTGTGTAAAAATTACTATAATCACTAGCTTTTTACTTGGACAAGGCAAAGTTTGAATCCACATGGACAAATGCTATAAAAAATTAAAGAAATGTATTTGACCTCAGAGACAGATTTTGGACTCACAAATCGTGTATAGAGGATGAGGAGAGATGAGTTTGAACTGAAAAACTGATTTTTTACTTAAATACACAAATACTTGAAATTGAAACTTTTTGAGATTCACTTGAAAAATGTTGTGAGAAACAAATGAGATGAAACCAGAGTTTGGTTTCACAAAGCAAAAATGGAGAGCAGCAAAAGGCTGACTTTGAGTTCAAATGAAGGAATTTTTAAGCGCAACTTTAGCACTTCTTAAGGGGTTAGGAGTAGGCATAGGCCCGAAAAAATGATGATTTAAAATTTTTTTTTTGCTAGTCAGTTGCTTTATTTAAAAAAAATACAAATATAGCACTAGTACATAAATTTTTGGAGTTTATCAAATTTTCAAAAAAAAAAAAAAAATTAATAGTTGTAAAAGTTATCGCTGTTTGGGAGGAGCCGGTTTCTCCTGCAGACCCATGCGGTGATCACCACAAGTCCTTGGAGACTCATCTAAAATCAATCGGACACGAAAAATTAGTTTTATTAATACATAATACGAGGGCGGGTCAATAAGTCCGTGAATTTTGGAATAAAACATAGACTTTTTGATAAATAAATCATTTTATTTTTCAACGTAGTCTCCTTTGAGTTCTATACACTTTGCCCAACGCTTCTCCAATTTTTTTATCCCTTCCAAAAAATATGATTTATCGAGGTCCTCAAAATAGGCTTTTGTTTGCGAAATGACATCGTCATTGGAGTCAAATCTTTTTCCACCAAGCCATTTCTACAGGTTTGGGAACAAGAAGTAGTCACTCGGAGCCAAATCTGGAGAATAGGGTGGATGAGGGAGCAATTCATAGCCCAATTCATGGATTTTTGCCATGGCAACTGCACAAGTGTGCACCCTTGCATTGTCTTGGTGGAAAAGAACTTTTTTCTTGGCCAAATGAGGTCGGTTCTTGTTTTCAAATCGTTCTTGAATCGATCCAATAAGTTGGCATAATATTCCCCATTGATTGTTTCACCCTTTTGAAGGTAGTCAATGTGGATTATCCCGCGTGCATCCCAAAAAACAGTCACCATAATTTAATTGGCTGACAAACCCACCTTGGCCTTCTTTGGCGCCGATTCACCCTTAGAAACCCACTGTTTCGATTGTTGTTTGGTCTCTGGTGTGGTGATGGATCCATGTTTCGTCCACGGTTACAAAACGGCGCAAAAACTCCTCCATATTGCGATTAAACAACGCCAATCCTTCCTGTGAAGTTGTTACACGATTGCGTTTGTGGTCGACTGTGAGCAAACGCGGCACCCATCTTGCGGAAAGCTTTCTCATGCCCAAGTGATGATTCAAAATTGAAACCACTGAACCATGCGAGATCCCTACGTCTTCCACAATCTCTCGTACTTTCAATCTTCGGTCGGACAACACCATATCGTGAATTTTTTCGATTGTTTCGGGTGTAGAGACCTCAACTGGGCGTCCAGGATGGCCACAACGAAATTCAGTAAAGCACTTTTTACCATTGGAATCGATGGTACAGAGTCCCTCTAGTATTTATCAAGCTTAGCTTTGGTCTCGGTAATGGTTTTTTTTCGCAAAAAATAATGCTTAATAAGCACACGAAATTCAGGTTTTTCCTTTTTCTCCTCAAATTACTGGGTAGTCTGATAAAGGTAGCTGTAAAACACAAACTAACTGACGCTGCACGTTCAAATTTTGACAGAAGTCAACTGACAGATGCTTGTTGACAGGAGCAGTATTTCTTTTTCAGTAAAGAGGTCAGAAATACAAAAAGTCACCGACTTATTGACCCGCCCTCGTATTGTGCCTGATCGATGCACGGCCTCAGGAAATTATTTTCAGATTTACGAGAAAAAAACCGGGAATTAATTGTTTAAAATAAATCGAAATTTTTGAAAAAAAGTCCTTTGATCAGGTATGAGTTTTTTATGTTTTTCAAAAGCAGTATAAGTCTTATTGAAACCTAACAAGCGGTTTTTAAATTACAGTGATTCTTAGTTCAAAAAACATAGTTTTGAGAAAAACGCTTTCAAAGTATTGCTATCCACTCCGGAACACCCGCGCGCCCTTTGGTAATTGTTGAATAACTCGAAAAGTATTTGTCGGACTCACTTCAACTTTTCACACAATATTTGTAAGATATTATACTTTATGAAAGTGCAAACAAAAAAATCGATTTTTTTTTTAATTCTGACTACCCCTAACCCCTTAAGTACCGAACACGTACCTCTTATGCAAAAATTTAGATTGAGCTAAAGTTCACTATGTACGAATGACACTCATGATAAATATTTACATAAATTGGAAAATACAAAGAAAACACCTTGCTACAATTTTAATAATTTGCAAAAATAAAATGGTTGTTTTGATTGGTGGACTCAACTATCAGCAACTCAGATCCCGTCCATTAAAATTTTACCTTACTGTAATTCAATGGGCATTAACGTCTGCACATAAATTCTTTCAGAGATGCTACAAAACTATATGATTCCCCATTGGTAGAAAAAATTTGTAAGACTAATCACAAAGCGAATCAAACCCTGGTGCCACTAAGGAAATAAGCTTCAGTTTTAGTTTAAGAGGCGTTGAGTTTACCCTTGATACCCTTCTGTTGCCTCTAGAAACTTTGCTTTGACTGCTTTTCCATTACCTGCCCTGCTTTGCCTCTAGCAGCCTAATATTGGTTGATTTTCAATGGACTGCCGCTTCCTCATCTCTCAAAACCATTTGCTAGTAGCCTCTTCTAAATATTAACTTCATCATCCCACTGCTACTACACAGCTGTCTTTGTATTATTGCTTGAGAATTTAAGATCTTCAATCTCCCTTTCTGTCCCAAAACTCAAATTTCTTATTTGCGCCCTGCTCAAAATCGAACGCATGAAAAGCCTCTGTAACTACTTTGTTTTTTTGTTTTGTTTTTTCCATGTTCACTCCTCTCTTGAGCCTAGGGCCTCGACAAGTCTTGCCTTGCTTTGGTTTCGTTAATCTATTTGATTTCTGACAGGGTAGGTGATTAGCCTGCCGCTAGTAGTAACTACTACGAGTACTTTATTTTATTTTTAAATTTTTTTCTATATATGCATAACTCTTTGCCAAAATCGACAACAATTATGCTCACCCTCATGCTAAGTAGGTACTTAGCTTAGCCTCATTTGCTATTAATAACTTTGTTTGTGCACTTTTTACGTCTTCTGGTCTGATTTTAATCTGCGGCGTCATTTTGACTCTAGTTTTTTGTGGCTTTCTATAGTTTCCTCATAGCCCTTTTTCCATTAACGACGCTCGGCGTAGTTGTTTGCTAATCCGCTGTTTTCTATCAGTCGTTTCGCTATTGCATAGTCTCTGCTTCTCAACTTCAGTTCAGTTCATGCGAGTTGTGGTGGAGTTTGAGGATGAATATTGGAATTGAATGTCGGTGATTTTTTGCGGGAATAGAAAAGTAAATTGATTGGCGCTAAATCAAATTGAAGCAGTGAATTGTGAGTGGCGCGTATTAGCTGTGATAAATCAAACTTTAAAGGCATTTTCAGTTATTTTTTGCTTTTCATCTTTAAGCTCATGAAATAAATCAAAAATAATGCTATATCCTGCTGCTCTTTCTCTGTCCAAATATCTGTCAAAGCTGCGGTAAATTTATTTCTTATTTTGTGTTTAATTTATTTTATTTTATTACTTATTTTACTTCCTATTTTACTACGTTTTAATTATTTTTTTATTTTCAGTTGGCTTAATTTTATTTTACTTTACATAAATTTAATTTTTTTGTTTTACGTTTTTTAATTAAATTAATAACTTGTTATATTTTTGTTAATGTTTTATTTTTGCATTACTTCATTTAAATAAATTTTTCCGTTTTTAATATATTTTTCTTCATTTAAATACATTTTTCTTTAAGGGGGTCCTCTAGTTTCTTGGGTCGAAAATATCGAATTTTTTTTTTTTCATAAATCACATTTACAACATGTGTTAAAAGTATGTGCTGAAGAATTTTTCGATATTCGAAGTGGCTCACAAGTTACGGCCTTGAACGGAGCAGGTATACTTAGCGCGCTCAACGCTGCGCGAACTTTGAAACGCGTTTTTCTCGAAACACTATTTTTCAAAATAGTGACCACGATATTTCAAAAACTACTGAACCGATCTTGTTCAAATATATACCTCATCTTTAATATATTATAAGCCAGCGATTGAACTAGGATTATCATGATTGCTTCGATAGTTTTTTTCCTATGAGCGAAAAAATTAAGAAAAAATAAGTAAAAAATAGAATTTAATTTTCAAAAGTGTATACAAAAATTAATTTTTGTAATTAAGAATTCATTCTAGTTCAATCGCTAGTCTTAAATATGAAGATTAAAATGTCGTTTGGTTTTTCGATTTCAGATAAGCCAAACAGCCGCAATCTTGGTCACCGTCAAGCACCTCTTTTACTTTATGTCTTCTTGTCGGCCACTATAACTTTTATTCTATTATATATTTTGTCTTCAAAAAATTTGTAAAGCTCATTTAAATGTTACTAAAGATTATGTGAACACAATGAGATTTATTATTTTGATCGTTTGCCCGTTAAAAATTATTGAAAAACCCGAAAAAAAACAGACGAGAAACTAGAGGACCCCCTTAAGTTTGTAAGTTTTTTTTTCCTTTACATCAACATATTTTTACTTTGTTTTAAGGGACCCCTTATAGAGCTCGATTATTTGGGGTATTTTCAGGAATTTTTTTATAATAATAAAAAAAATATAATAAAAAAATGAAAAACGATATTTAAGGTTTTTACGCTTTTTATTTAACTCCGTTTACATACAAAAAATAATAATTTAAAAAATGGTGCTGAAGTTGAGCCTCCCGAAAAAATTGTATCTGGACGATGTTGTCCAATTTGGTTCTTCCATTTATCTGAAACAAAAAACCAAAACACTTAGATACTAAAATAAAAAAAAATTTGCAATTTTGACACGCTAAAAATAGGGGTTTTCCAGAATTTCCAAAATTTAAATAATACCATATACCTATTAAATGAGACTTTTTTTCAATTTCAAACGTTTATTAAAAAAATATGGGTACAACTTTAATGTTCAAAATAATAACCATCGCTAGCGACATATTTTTCCCAGCTCTCAGGAATTTATGGATGCCGCGCTTAAGAAATTGGCCATTTTTTGGCTTCTTCATGGGAATTGAAGCGCTGCTCGGAAAGTACGTGGCCCATCGATGCAAACAAATAGTAATCGGAAGGCGCCAAGTCCGTTGAGTCGCGGATCACTCTTGTTGGATGTGGCACAATGTCAGCTCATGCGGCACCCATCTTCCGACCTTTAAAATCATGCGCATGCCTTTCAAACGTTTGGAAATGGTTTTTTGTGCCACTCTCAACTGCTCTGCCATCATTTATTGCGTTTGACCATCATCTTCATCCAACAATGCTTTGCAATTCGGCGTCCTCAAACTTTTTCGGTGGCCGGCCACGGTCCTCGTTCTGCACGCTAAAATCACCACTTCGAAATTTTTCAAACCACCTGAAGCACTGTGTTCTACTTAGAGCATGTCTACCATAAGCTTCTATAAGCATTTGATGAGCTTGAGAAGCGTTTTTCTTCAATTGATAGCAGAAAATCAACGATGTCCGCAAATCGTAGTTTGAAGGCACGAAACTCCACATTTTTAAGAGCGACAAAAATTCATTGTTGTATGAAACGTAACAAACAATGAACTGAATATTGTTGATAGATGGCAGACGAAAAGAACAAGACATTTGGGAAGGTTTAAAAATACTCCTGGCGACATCTATGGACTAATAGCTGAAAGTCTCATCTCATAGGTAATATGATTCTTGTACGGGCCTTTGATGTTGTGAAACATATGATAATTTCAGACGATTCGGTTGAATAGTTTTTTGTTTTTGTTTTCTGACAACACCAGGCCGAAAAAAGTCGTTTTGAGATAATTGAGTTTAAAGTTTTGGCGCGACGAACGATGCGACCATTGATGCCGCCACGTGACGAATCTGACTCTACCTGCTAAAACGGATGTAGAATCGAAAATACTGGAAATATCCTTCCAAAAATTTTAGAATATATTTCTAAAAGCCTATACTTTCGAAATATCAAAAAAGTAGTTTTTTAGAAAACTCTGGACCATCGGGACCCCTTAATTTTCCCTCATTTAAATTATTATTTTTTATTTTACTTTGTTGTCCCAATTTTAATACATTTTTTATCTTTATTTGATTTGATTGAATTTATTTCTTTTTTTTGCTATTTTATTTTGCTTAATTTAACTTTTTATTTATCTAGTCTTACTTTACTTAATTAAAGTTCATTTATTTTTATTTGATTTTTTGAGTTTTTTTTGTTTTTATTTTTATGTTTTCCTTTATTTTCCCATTTCAGAAAAATAATATGCAATTTTTCCACGTTTTTTATCACTCAATTCCATTGCACACAAATAAATACATATTTGAAAAATAAAGCCTTTCATGCCCCTTTTACCACTGTCCCCAAGAGTCATCGGTTGTGCCCTCTCCCCTGTCACTTTGAAAATTTATGCATAACTATTCATTTGTTTAAGTTTCGTACACCTGGGATTTGTGTAAAAGTTATTGTAAACTACCAGTCAAATTGTTGCCACACTTTGTGGCGCAACATCTGTCGCCTGATTTGTTGCAGATAAAGAAGTTGCCTTTTATTACATTTGTATGCAGTTTTTGCGTTTTCATTTTCACTCTATGATTGACTTTAAATGGCAGACAATGGCGCAAATTTGCCAGCTCAATGGCTCAATCGATTCGATTTCCTGGTTGGTTGGTCGATTGCAATTCAAAAAGTGATTGTAGGCAAAATCGTTTAAAATAAAAGTAAATATTAGTGATTGCGATGCACTCGTAACTATGTGCGAGTATCTAAAAGTAAAAAGGAAATTTTATTAGTTAAATTTATATTGAAAGGCTTGTCACATAAACCAAGGAAATATGTGATTTTGGGAAGTGAGTGGCGCTAAAGCAGAATCATTTAATGTTTATAAATTTAGGAGGCAACCAAAGAGCCATTGTACATGTTCGAATACACTCTTCCAGAAAATATAAAAAAACTGGTAGGGCGTACCAATCATGAAAGTTCCCTGAACAAATGGAACCACTACCAACATCACTACGAATCCTTTAATCTCTCGAGACCAAAAAACCAAAACCCGTCAAATTCACCATGCCGGAATATTAAGACCGTTGTTCGTCTGGGAATTGGCCATACAATTTCAACACACTCGTATTTGCTAATCGGCTTACCGTATTTGCTAAATCGGCTGTGCCCGTTTTGTGGATTCAGCGAGTTCACCGTATCTCACTTCATGGATATATGTTCAGGAATCGAAAATATTAGATCATCGGTGTTTAAAAATATCAAACCATCTGAACTTCTGAAGCAGACAACAGACTATAACATTAGTATCATACTGTAAATCAATTCGTTTCTCGCTGTAAATTAAAAATTTAACTTCATAGGCTTCTAAGTTATCTGGTATACATAGTAGTGGTTACATCCACATTCCGCCGATATCTTCATCTTTTCTCCAGAATAGGTATAATATATTATAATCTTGCAGTTAGCATCTAGTAAACTTAGTATAATATAATTATTTCCGTTTTTCTTCTTTATCTTTATTATTAACCATTTAAAACAATAGCCGAAGGGCTTGGCAGCCAGTGCTTGTTCCTTTTTTCTTACATTTTAAGTGGAAAATAGGTAAATAAAAATTTACTGAAAAGCACGAAAAACTGCTAATATTCAGCATGGAATAGCCCGATGTTTAAAAAATGTGGTATTGGAAGCTTTTTGCATCCATATGAAATCAGATTTACTCCGAAAAAAGGGAGTCACTGCTTTCCTAGGTTATCGAACAAGCTCAGTTCGTCAGTTACCTTCTCTCCTAATGCAATAACTCGTCAAATATTCAAGGTGCTGAGGATTTAGGCGCTTTATTCAGCTATACGATTTGTCAACTGAATAAAGTGGTAAAAGCCTTTTCGTTCGAGGAGTTTGGTATAAGTTCTAGCTTTGGCCAGGCTTCTTGCTTTAGAAACATTTTAATATCCCAACGATTCTATCGATATTTTTGGACTTTTTCGGATTCCTTTGAAAACATTTTTTACTTATATTTGAAAAAAAATAATTACTTACACCATTGCGACTTCTCAATTTTTCCTTAATCTTTTTTCAATACACAACATTTAAATGAATATTGTAATTTTTTTTTTTCAATCTTTAATATTTTAGCTTAGGCGTTGATTGACTCATTCCACTTTACGAATTTTGAATTAAGACCTTCGAGTTTTATAGCTGCGAGCAAAGCTGCTCTCTATGAGCTTCCAGTAATGAGACTGATTATTTCTATCACCTTTCAGAATTCAATTGACGACTCTTTTTTGAATATTACTAGTATTATTTTCTTTTATTTTGCATAAAAAATGTGCATTAAAGTTTTCTGCCTCTTTACTCTCTTATTTATAGTTAATTTTTCTATTTTCATATCCCAATACGTAATATGCGGAGTTATGTAAATCCACATCCAAACATCTCTTTGTCTTTTTTTCCTGTTGTAAACAAATTGAGGCCACAATTCCTGCAGTCATTTACCGGCGCTCCGCGTTTACAGTCATTAAAACTGGAAATGTCTACTTGACTCTAATCTGATCGCGCCAACAGCGTTGTGATTTTTATTTGAGTTTAATTGTATTCGAAAATGGGTAGTTTTCATTTGTACCGAACAGGAAAAATTTGAACAATTTGAATATTTTACTGGCCGCGGACTAGTTCGTGGTACTGTAAAGCCGTTCGCGAATGGTACGATTTGTATAAAAGAGCTAATAGAAAGGTCCTCCTCGGGAAATTTAATTTTAGGCGGTAGTTGTCAGGTAGATGGCCAATAGGTTATGTTAGGTTAGCCAGGTTGCTTGTCTAAGACAGAACACTCGGTGGCCCCAAGGCCTATTGTGATATCTGCATTCAACTTCCATCCTCTAACTGAGTCGCTTAAACCACTTAGATCTTTTTAAGAAGGTAACTAGTCCTTCTAGTGAGAAATTTTGGGCCTTCAAAGAAATAATCGCCAATATATTTGGCATGGCGTCTTTGAAGAGCAGGACATTTACAGAGAAGGTGTTGTACCGACTCAATTTATTCTTCATCTCCACAACTCCTGCAGAGGTCGTTGTGAGGTAGACGCATTCAATTGGCTAGTGTACCAATAGTGGAGTGACCCGTCATAACACTCGTGAGGATTCAGGTAGTTTATCTGTCGAATCCAAGCAGTCATTTTGTACTTTTAAGACTCAGTTTTGGCCAGGGCGCTTTGGAGACCCTACCATTAGTAGTCAGAGACTACTTTCTATTTGTTTCCGCAATTTCACTCAAGTCAAGCGCAGTGTACAGTTCGTTTAGAGGAATGTTTCTGTCCTCTACCACTCGCTGAAGGTTCAGTTCGGAGTCTTTTCTTGCACACTGTTTCGTTCAGCTCAGAGAGAAAACACGGACACGACATATCGCGGGGCCCTTCTGTCCACGCTGTCCAAAGCATTCGAGGCAGTATTTAAGGCTTACAAAAGCGCAACTCTCGATTGAGGTTGGTGTTTTAGCTGAACTACGTTCGATGGGTATCTATGCGGTGAAACTTAAAATAATTTGTATAGAATGGAATCGTTCAGCATCCACTAGTCAGCTTCCTACTTTTGAAGAGGCCTTGCCGCTAAGTGAGGCCATTTTTGGTTTTGTTTTGGGAAGAGGAATATAAAAATATCACGTTCCCGCTAAAACCAACCTCCACTCTCCGCTTGACTTCCTCCCCAGTACCGCATTTGCACTAATCGAGGGTGGAGCCATGATTGCGTCTATCAACCACATATAAAACCTGCGGCCAGGTTCTTTAGCTATAACTTATGGAGGTTATACGTCGCTTATAGTCTCCATTACTTTCTGTATGAAGCAGATGGAACCTCGAAATGGTGGGATAATGCCATGTGCATTACCGGTAGCAGAGGAAGAAGAAAGGCCTCCTCTGCGTTGGAAAGACCAGGTGTAGAAGGACTTGGCTTAACTTGGTGTGTCCAACTGGCGCCGCTTAGCATGAGAAAGAAACGACTGGCGCGCTTTGCATCCGCTCAGCAACTGAGAGTGTCTTCGTCGTAATTATATATAATTTGGGTACTCAACTCTAGTAGGCTCTTGGTCGGGCTCCTCTTTCCACTTATAATGTGCATCTTAATGAAGTGGAGAGATCAATAGCTTAGGTCGCCATCGAACGATAAATGGTGTTAAATGAGGTACTTTTTCATCGCACGAATACACTCAGAGACTTCTCATCGTCAACCGAAAGGCGACCGCTATTAGAAAAATCTGTTTCCTCCTTTTTCAAGGAGATTTGAACCAACATACTCCGAGTTCTGAATAGTACTCACGTACCAACCAAATTACCTGTATAATTTCTGTTAACCCGAGCTCGACAACCACATATAAAATAATGGAATTTCTTTTTCAAGAGCAGCTGCCACTTGACAGTCAATGGTCAGCCTTCGACTGCTATTTTGCTCTGAAAGAGTTGCTCATAAAAACAATTTATCGATCGGAGGCGGCAGCATAAAGCTGTACCACCCTTCACTTTCAAGACAGCATTAAGACGCCCTCTACTAATTGCAGGAGACGCTTGCCAAAAGCTGTGTAAGTTTTTAAGCAACCTTGCAGAAAAATCCACTAATCCCAAGCTGGTTTCCTGCCATTAACTTTTTGACAATGATTAGTTGGCGTTCCTTCGCTTTTCCAGACGCACAGTTAAATATTTCTTTACAAGACCTGAATCTGTGTTGTACAAAAATGCATGAATCAGCCACATTTGCACCTCAAATAAGAGACATACTTGTAAATGTACAAACAAAAAATCTCATAAACGGCGCAGTGTGCAATTAAACGAAGCAGCGCCTTGGACAGCGAAATGACCACTCTGCATGACAGCCTGCCACTTGTGCGACAGTGGGGTGGACGGTGCAACCATTTGGGGAGACACTCTGACAAAAAGTCAACTGCTGTGTTTGCTGCTGTGGCAGGAGCCAATCGAATGGCATTTTACAAACAAATCTGTTTATTGCACCAGCTACTACTGGCCTGTTTGATCACTTGCGAACGCTGTATGCTTGCAATTAACTCGCTTTAAATATAAACATTTTTTCTTCCTTTTCTTCTATCATTAAAACCACTTGCATATGATTTTTATTAGCTTTGTCTTTTAAATGGAAAGTTCGATCGTATTTGAATTAGGCTTTCGTACACGTATTTAGTTTAAGCATATTGTTGCTGTGTTGTTGCTGTATTAGCGCTTATTTTCTGATTTACTTTTTAGAAATAAGAAATAGAAAAATTATGATTTCTGTACATTTGTGGTAGCTTTTCTAATAAAAATAGAAATTTTGTTGTTATCGCGAAGGAAATGATCTATTGAATTTAGGCGCAGCGGCGAACTTGCTCAGCAACATGTTGCGCAACACAAGACAGCGTCACAACATTTGTTGCGCTCCTCGTGTGTTGAGTATGCGCGTTTGCATGCGATGTTTATGATGAGCGCAAAGGAGTTAGTATTGCGCAGATGGAATAAAGGAAAAAAATGAAACTATAATGAAAGGCTGATTTTAAATGCTTAACAGCAGTAATATTGGAATGGAAGAAGGAGTGTGTTAGGTAAAAAAATATATATATATTTTTGTTATATTAAAAAGTTATAACAAACGAGGAGCTTTGGAGAACTACACACCAAAATATGGACGGATAGGGCATACTCTGCGAAAGCCTTATGAGGAAACACCGCATGCCGCCTTGACTTGGAAGTCGCAAGAAACGTGAAGAAGAGGCAGACCATTGATGGCTAGGACTATCAGCAATGAAACTGAAAAATCGTTTAATGAACTGAGCTTTATGTCTAGAAATAGAAATGTTTGGAAAACTTTTGTTGAATCCTTAGGCTTCTAAAGGAGTATGGAATAATGAAAAATTAAGAAATATGTAGATTAGCATCGACTTGCATGACTTCTGCCTTGCTTTGTGAATGTAAAAAACATTTTAAAACAAAGGGTGGCTCATTGTGTAGTATTTTTCTAAAAATGATGTAATAAATTTGTGTTTTGTTGTAAACAATAAGCTTCTGATAAATTGTTGATTATTATGCCACCCTCTACCCTCGGTCTACCCTACAAAAGTCCGTCCTATCAGTACAATTTTAAACACATTTTGTATGATTTCGGCTACTTTTTATGCAACATTGTGTTTGTTTGAATCCTTTCTAGATTATCGGCATGAAACTGATTTGTACAAGGTGGCATAAATAATCCATTTTTCTTCTTGAATAACTTTTTTACTAAAGCATAGTACACAGTTCGCGTTTCACGTGAAATGCCTGTCAAAATCTATACGAATTGTATTGCCGTGAAATGTGTGTGAAATTTCATATGTATCTTACGGCAAAGTAAAGCGTTTTCCAATAAAAGGTGTTATCAATCGCTATCGAGAGATGATTAATGATTTTTTTATGACCGGAATTGGATGGTATTGATCTGGACAATGTTTATTTTCAACAAGACGGCGCTACGTGCCGCACAAGCAACGAAACTACTGATATTTTACAGGAAAAGTTTCCGGACCGTGTTATCTCTCTCGAAGAGGTGATCACAATTGGCCACCGAGATCTTGTGACTTAACACCTTGTAACTTTTTTCTTCGGGGCCACGAGAAAGAGGAGGTCAACAGCGCCAACAGCCCAGAGTCGATTCAAGACCTCAAAGATGGCATTCGTGAGGCTATCGAGGACATAGAGCAGCCACTTTGGAAATCGGTTATGGAAAAGTTCATGAAAAGGATATTGTCCTGTAAGCGTGGTCGTGGTGGTCATTTGCCTGATGTTATTTTCCACTATTAACGGCATACCTTCCTCTTTATGATGAAATAAACATCCGATTATTTATATTAAAAAATAGCATTTTTCTTTGAATATCAAAATAACACCTCTTATTGGAAAACCTTTTAGTACTCAGTCAGCGCCGTGAAAATACGGAGCAACATGATGCCAGCAATATCTTTTTACACCAATTTAAAATGAGAATGTCTTTTAAAATTTGAATAAAACTGGCAGTCCTTTTACGAATGAAGTAACTGAGTTTGAATACTCGGAAGACAAGCATTTTTAAGCGAAACCTCTTCGCTAGAAGCGTAAGTAAATGCATCCATTCATCCTAGACTCCAATATTGATATACCCAGTGATTGTGATTATTACTCTCCCGTTCTCTGCTTCGAAAAAAATGTCCCAGTGAAAATTCCTTCTAGACTGGAATGGTTTAAAGCAGATCCATCGCCCAACACAGCTGTTAAGAACTAGATAGACGGATTTAAAATGGTTACCGGTGTAGGTTCAGGGTTATATTGCGAAGAGCTTTTTATCAGCGAATCGTTTAAACTACCGGTTCACATTAGTGATTTTCAAGCGGAAATAAACGGTATTCATGAAACCTTGAAACCTATCAGACAGCCAAGCTACCCTACGGGCTCTGGATGCATTCATAATAACACCAAGGAGTGTCTTACATTGTCGCCAGTCTCTTAATGAGATAGCTAAACAGTATCGTATAATCTTATGCTGGGTTTCAGGCCGCAGATATGTACCTGGAAACTGTAGGGCTGACCAACTTGCGAGACAAGATACCTGTGTGTCAAACATAAATAATTTTATGGGGGTTCCTCTTGAGCAACTTGTAGGCTTTTTGTTATGGACGCACTAATCAATTCTGTAAATCAAAGATGTACTAGTGCCAATACCTGGAAATTGCTAGGCAAACATGGCAAAGACTAAATCTACGTCTGTCCAAAAATATTATAAAAAGGAGTAGACTTCCAATTAGGACCTTAGTAAGGACCCTCACAACCGCTGGTGGTGTTTTGTTACAAGCCCGAACAGAAAACTGTCAAACTTTCTACTAAAACTTAGAAGGAAAGATATTCGGTTGATGGTCGGCATCATTACAGAACACAACCCATGGGGTCAGCACATGACCACCATTGGAATCATTGAGAACCCGGTATGCCTGTCATGCTTGGAGGATAGCACTGAGCACTTTCTCTGTGAGTGTCCTGCCTTTGCTACAGCAAGGCTACGAGTATTGGGTTCCGATGTCACGAGAATGAGTAATATTCGTTCTCTAAAACTTTAGAATATTTACAGATTTGCCAAAGAATCTGGAAAATTCTCACAGGACTAACTATCTCTATCTCTGTCTCTATTCTTTCCTATCTTTTTCTCTGATACTTTTCTCCTTCCCTCCTTGACTATCTACCCCCTTTCCAGAGCTTTAAATGCAATGGGCTCTTTAGCCTGAGTGTTTTCGGAGCCACCAAATCTCCTGGTGCTCCTCGGCTCGACCTTTTCAAATTCAAGGACCCTCATAGGGAATCACGCTCATAGGGAATCACGCAAGGAGGTTAAGCGTTTATATGCATGATTTCTGTGATAAGCTGTGGGAATGAAAAGAAGTTAGAAACAATTCAATACCTTTTTTGTACATGCTCGGCTCCAGCCAGAAGCAGGAATCGATGTCTAAGATTCTACTTCGTAACGAATATGGATGATTCATAGACTTTAGGTATCAACAATCTTTTACGCTTTGCCCAAAGCTCAGGATGGTTCAATTTGGAAGGGCCCCTGCGGCTCACAACGGATTGGTGGTCTAAGTGGCATCGCCGTTCCTATGTGCGATGCGGCTTCCAAACTTACCTACCTACCGACCTATTGCGTAACGGCGTAACTCGTTCTCAAACATCAAAGGCAGAGTTTGAACTCGTATAGTCGACTAATACGAGTTCAAACTCCGCCTTTGATATCCCGCTCATCGCATCAGCAAAATTTAGTTTGGGTAGAGCTCTTTTTCTGTTCCAAAGGCGCACTGATTTATTTGTAGTTTAGCAAATGTTTTCTCCCATATTTTTTATGGTATGCACATATCCAAAGTCAGTTATCCTTTGATTCCACAGGACTTGTGGATGCTCAACCAGAGCAAAAGGCATCGTTTGGAACAAATGAAGATTCAATTGATTTTTATTTTCATTTCAGTTTTAACTTTTACTGCACTTCAATTTAATTTTTAGTAGGCATTAATTCGCATACATGCGAAATCCTCCTAAGCTACATTCAAAGCCTGCCTGCATCGTGCCACAGTTTGTATTCACAAAATCAAAGTAAACACTCACATACATACAGCCATGCAAATAATCCGCCTGCATGATTATGCCACACTATTTAGCGGCACTAATGCACATATATGCATATTGTTGTTGTTGTAAGTTTATTGTTGCATCCTACTTTTGGCCGCATGCAGATAGCGATCGAGTGCAATGAAGCATTAAAATCGCTTACTCCGACAATTTGTTGTGAACATCAGAAATCGCACAGCGACGGCAGAAAAAAATTTCACTCCGTTTTTTATTTGTTATTTTCTTGTTTTTGAATTTCAAGTCTTCGCTACCAAAAATAGAAATGTATTTGCCACACAAATTCAAATGCGGCAGTCGATTAGTGGCACAGTGCGCCCAACTGGAAAATAAGCTGGTGGTATAGTAAGTGATTTTGTTGTTGTTGCGTTTTATGTGTGACTTATGCACAAGTATTGCGGCAATTGCAGCGATTATGCAACACTTGCCACAGACGACGTGTGTGTGCCACACATTTTCCTCATTCCCTCACTTTTCAACGCTCATGCAATGTTTGTTTTACCTTTCTTAGCTGAAGACTTGTTGTTGCTTTTGTTGTAATTTTTGTTATTGCTGATGTTAAACGTTCGAATATTCCATTTATTATCATTCTTGTTGCTGTCACTGGGACTTGTTCGCTCTTTAACCCACTGTCACCTACTAATTTGTATGTGAACCGGCGACTTTTGGCCAATCCATTTAAACAAATGGGCAACCAAAAAAGTGTGGCAAGTGGCAGCGGCCTCCTTTTTCTGTCTCTGCTTTTTTGTTTGTTGGCGTCATATATTTGCTACGCTGCAGGCTACGTGCCATCGCATTGGCAGGCAGTTTTAATCCCGCACAGCTGCGCGTTACAAATGTTGCCGCATGCCACATTCTCTTTTAGGCATAATGCGTGAGTATAGCAAATTAATCAATGGATTTTTGTAAAATATTTTCTTTAATTAGTTTTTAATTTGTGAAATTCTTAAGATGCCTAATTTGGTTTGGCGCTTCTCCAAATTTTTGTTCATAGCATATGATGATCACGTGATGCGGGCTATGCTGGTTGCTGGGTATGCACCACTGCTGAAGACTTAATAGCCAAGTCCTGAAGAAATTTCTTCAATGTGTTGACAATTAATGCATTTTTTTAACTTACTTATTTAATTGCGAGTGATGCGATGATATCACATGATCATCACGTGATGCTTAGAGTGGAGTTCAAGATTGTTAAAAGCGGTTTTTGAATAGTCTTTCATTTGTTGCATACGAAAGTACTCAGTTTTCATTTACATCAATAAATTGTGTACAAAAGTCGCATGATGTATATGTATATAACATGTGATAATCATGTGATGACCATGTGATATTAAGGGTGTAGTTAAGTATTTGCAAAAGTGGGCTTTGAATAAATTTTCATTGCATTTGAAGTGATTTAGTTCAGATATGCATCTGTTCTGCATGTGATGGGAAGATCATATGATCATCACGTGATGCTTAGAGTAGAGTTCAAGATTGTTAAAAGCGGTTTTTGAATAGTCTTTCATTTGTTGCATACATTGTTTCGCATTGTATACATAATTTCGCAGGATGTATATATCATGTGATGATCATGTGATGACCATGTGATACTAATGGCGTAGTTGAGTATTAGCAAAAGTGGGCTTTGAATAAATTTTCATTCCATTTGAAGTGATTTAGTTCAGATTTGCGTCTGTTCTGCATGTGATATAAAGATCATATGACCATCACGTGATATTTACATAGACTTGATCATTTACAAAGTTGCCTTCGAATAGTCTTTCTTTTGCTAAATTTGCTCCCACTGGTATCAATGAATTTTGTGTAAATATCGTATGTTATTGAGATCATATAAACATCACGTGATGCTGAGAATAGAGTTCAGAATTGGCAAAAGTAGTTTTTCATTCGCAAGGTTTAATATAATTTATTTCCCACTTTCATCAAATAGGTTTTTACCCAGAAGCATGTGATGCTGTTGTCATATGATATTCACATGATGCTCACACGCTTTTGAGAATATTTTAATCTGTTTTTTCGCAGCCCGGCAGGCCTGTGGTTGTCGCCTTCTAACATTAGTTCACCTCATGATAGATATCAAGAAGCTATCCAGAGAGTACCTAACCGAAACTGGAGATTGTAAGCCAAAGGAGTTCCTTTTAGTCATATCCAAGAGCATGCCAATCAGAGAGCTTTCCCCAATATGCACTTCTGTGAATAGCCCAATCCTACAAAAACAGTCTCCAAAACAAAACATGACTGATTTGTTTTAGAGTTTTTCGATCAGGATACTGCGCAGCATACTTAACGTAGTTTCGTACTACAGATAGAACCTGCTGCTACACTCACAGTCTACCATGTTCCGAGCTTGACAGTCGAGCAGTCTAAGTCTCTTAGCAGAGATTTTGTAGTGCAGTCGTTGATTGTCTTTTGATCGCGTTATCTTTCTTTCTTGGCAAGCGTGGGCGGAAATGATTGAAATGTGAGAGAGGCTTGTTTTAATGCAGGTTAAAATGCGAGACGGTCGTCCAATGGAGTGGCAGTATTACCAAGTACAGAAGTATCTCTCGATCTATAAACCTGGCATTAAATTTTAGTTCCTTTATAAGACAGATGCAGCAGTCGTACCAAGCATTATTGGTCTTCTTACTTTGCCATGCGAAATGCAACTTTCTTTCTGTGGAGTTTATTTCAACACAACTACCGCTTACTATAATACTGATAATCAGACCCTAGTGAGCACTTAAGCCGAATACGTCGACGTGACCCTATCCTACCAGGGTGCGTCCCCTTATTTAACTCGTTCTCTAAAAAGGTGTTTGCTAAAGAATACTTCTCCAATGCCAGGGCTGCGTGAATTAAAAGTCTCTTTATAGTGAAAGACAGCCACAATGTTTCCACGCTTGTATGAACTTTTGTTCAAGGGACCACAATCCCTTTAGCTTAATTTTACTTTATTCAAATTTTTTTAAATCAATTAAGACATTTTACTTTCGTTTAAGCTCAATTAACTTTTTTTTTCTTATTTCATTTAATATTATATTTTCATAATAATTTATTTTATTTTATTCGTTTTAATTTTTAATTTTATTTCCTTTTAACTTTCATTTTATTTTATTCCATACTATTTTTGTATATTATTTTATTCTATTTGTTCGTCTTGAATTTTTTTTATTACACTTTAATTTTTTTTAACTACTTTTTAATTTCTTTAATATCGGTGTAAGTTTTTATGTTTTACATTTTATTTAATTTTTTTATTTATTTTAAGCCATTTTTTTTCATCATTTCAATCTCGTTTTATTTTGTTAGTCCCATGATTTAATTCATTTTTTATATTTTATTTCTTATTACCTTATTTTAATTTAATTTTTATTAATCTCATTTTATTCTCGTTTTATTCACATTTTTTACAATTTTTTTTTTCAATTTTGATTTTGTATTTTATTGCATCTAATTTATTTTAATTCTGATTTTTTTATTAGTTTTTTTTTTTTTAATCTTTTACATTATATTATTTTATTTTGTTGGCTGGTTGGCTTAAGGGTGACCCCGCATCGGAGTGCCACATAGACCGCAAGTTGGGGCCGTTGAGTTGCCCTAGAGCTCATTATATTATATGATTTCGATTTTCAGGTCCGAGAGTAATGAAAGATTGTCAATTGTTGGAGAGCCTAGAAGAGCGAGTCGACTTCTGGCTAGGCCGGGACAACTGCACAGCAAATGCCTGCTCGATACTTCCTCATCTTCGTCCTCGCAGTATCTGCACAGGTCGTTTTGAGGAACGCCGAGGCGACGTGCGTGAGTGCCCAAAAGGCAGTGGCCGGTGATAAGAGATATTATATGCCTTAGTTCGTGTTTCGAGAGACTTATAAGGGTTTTTGTAGTCCCATGATTTAAATCGTTTTTTATAATTTATTTCGTATTACCTTATTTTAATTTAATTTTTATTAATCTCATTTTATTCACATTTTTTACAATTTTTTTTTCAATTTTATTCAATTTTGATTTTGTATTTTATTGTATTTAATTTATTTTAATTCTGATTGTTTTTTGAATTTTTTTTTAAATCTTTTACATAATATTATTTTATTTTGTTTTAGTAACATTTTTTTTCTCTTTAATTTGATTTTGTATATAAATTTATGCAATTTAATTAAATTTTTTTTTTTAGTTTTTTATAATTGTTTTTATTTAATTTAATTTTGTATTTTATTTATTTAAGTTTTGCATTTTATTAATTCTTTCTTATTTTATTTAATTTTTGTATATTTTAATTAACTTTTTTATTTCTTTTATTTTTTGCCATTTTATTTACAATAATTTTTTGCATTACATTACTGCCACTTTTTTGCCCCACATTCAATCGATCTCCCCAACAACTCGCTTTGAGATCACTTGGCAGTCACTTACCAACTGCGTCAGCGATGACCCAATTCAAGTTTTCCACTTTTCCTGTTTGCAAGCAACCCAAGCATTCAAGCGAGGGCAGACTCATTTTATTTCGCTGGCAAGTTTTCATATTTCATACAATTTTCTATTTAAATTTTCTTTCTACATACGGCCGATTTCGACGCAACGAATATTAATTGCTAAAAGCGAAGCAATAAAAAATAGATTCGAAGAAGAAAAAAAAATAGAAATAAAATAAAAGTCACAATTAGCAAACTATTGCGACTGATGTGGAAATTTAGCGGAAATGCATTTGTAGATGTACAGTTGAGATAAAAACCGCCTTCTGAAATCTGCCAATCCCCTCGCCACTTCGTTTTGTTTTGCCTCCTTCGCTTTTCGCTTCAGCTCAACTAATTTGTTTGCTGTCGGTACGCGCCCACTTTTGTGCACTGGCTGTGAGCGTAAATTTGTAGGCGTGTTGGTGCATGTTTGTGAAATTTATGAAAATTATAATTTCTTCACATTTTTCTTAATTTTTTCCCTTTTTTATTTCATTCGTTGAACCAAAGAAAATTGCAGTGCTCGCCGTTATTTATTTATGACGTAAGTCATTTGGAGGTTCGGTTTTTTTTTTTTTGTAAACTTGTTTTCTCTTTTTTCATTGATTGGTGTTGTTGTGACCATCTAATCGAGCGCGTTTGATGTAACAGCTACAGCCGCAGCAACAACACCAGCTACAAGTTGCAATATGTCTTAGGCGCAACTGTCTGTGGTTTGACAACTAAATCAGGCGAAATATGTTGTAGTTGGTCCGATCGTAAATAGTTGAGTCGGTCATAATTTAAAGAGCTGCAATGGCTAGGTAATGGAACGCTAAGGGGGAGTGAGTTGATCGCAGAGAAGTATCTCGTAGAGAATTTGTAATTAATGTACTTTGGTTGTGCTGTAAACAGGTGTCGATAACATGGCTGAAGGAAATTTATTTATGGTCAAAAGAAGAAGTATTATTTCGATGTTTTTAATTAATAAGATTTGCTCAAAACTACGTAGTAGACGAGATAGCAAAATTGAAATCTTTTGTGAGAAAAAAAGTATTGCGAAAAATTAAGTGACTTAACTTCTCAAGCTAATGATGCTGCAACTGTCGATAGAGTAGGAATCACTTAATCAGAGGTGCAAAATCTTGCGGCTGGGTTACTTAGTACCCGTTGACCTATTAGGTAGCGTTGATTCCAACATTATTTGAATTTATTATATTTACTTTAATTTAATTTTGGCGGCCGCCGTATGGGTCGATGCGTGATTACCATTCGGAATTCACTGAGAAAACATTGGTTCGAATCTCGGCGAAACACCAAAATTAAGAAAAACATTTTTCTAATAGCGGTCGCCCCTCGGCAGGCAATGGCAAACCTCCGAGTGTACGTCGGCCATGAAAAAGCTCCTCATAAAAATATCTGCCGTTCGGAGCCGGCTTAAAACTGTAGGCCGCCCCATTTGTGGAACAACATCAACACGCACCCCACAAATAGGAAGAGGAGCTCGGCCAAACACCCAAAAAGGAGGTACACGCCAATTATATAAGTATATATATATATATAAGGGAGAATGGGGAGTTGTGAGACGGGTTTTGTTTTTGGACACGTATTACTCAAAATCTTAATATTCTGCATATGTCAACGATGGAATCTTTAGTCAATGAATACTGGAAGCTATTGGTATGGCCTACTTAACAAAACTACAATTTTCCTTAAAATTAAAATTGTAAGTATAATTTAATTTTATTTTATTTTTTCATTTAATTTTGATTTGCTTCCTAATTTTTGTATATTTTATTTAAATTTGTTAATTTATATATTTTTATTTAGGCAAACTTCTTTTTAATTTTATTAATTTAAAATTTTTTATTTTGTTGTATTTAATTTAATTTAATTGAATTTTTTTATTTTTTATTTTATTTTATTTTGTTAAAATTTTTTATATTATTTTATTTTTTTTTATTCTATTTTTTTTTTTGTTTTTTTTTTATTTAATTTTTTTTTTTTTGTTATTGCATCCCAAAAAAGGAGTGTTTTAAATTAATTGGCGGCAGCTTAGCTGCAAGCCAATAATTTATAACAGGTACAATTAAATATATATATAAATATTATACAAAATAGTTAACAAATTTACTAACAAGAAAAACGTTTACTGTAAAAAGTTCCGGACTATATGACAAGAATTGAGTAAAGCTGCTTTCTGCATGTCGAAAATTAAATATTCTGGGAGTTGAAGAGTTTTCACGTTGTCTGCTAAGTTTTTATGCACTAGTCCGTGGGCTGAGATGATAATTGGTAGTATGTGCACCTTCCTTAGCTTCCACTGGCGTTTGACATCAATGTCTAAGTCAGAATATTTGGATATTTTTTCTGCATATGTGTTTTGCATGTTTCTGTTTAGAGGAACAGCAATATCAATGTTGCTTCAGGTACATAGAGTTTGCCAGTGTGGTGCATCCCGCTAGCACGTGGTCTAATGTCTCACTTCGACTATTGCATCTTCGGCATCTGTCTGCAGCGGCATTTGGATCTCGCATTACGTATTTAATGTAATTTCTCGTTGGAATCACACCATCTTGTATGGCGAAAATGGTACCCTCCGTTTCGGCAATTATCGACCTGTTGGTAAGCCATAAGTGCGACAATTTTTGGTCGACATGTGGGCTCAGCAAGTCTTTTCGATATACGCCGTGGATAGCCATTTCAGACCATCTTTGGATTTTTCATCTATTGTGGTTGTGTTCTTGATTTCGTAGGGTTGATTCATCCGAAGTGGGGTATAATTATCATCCGCAGCACTTGCAGCCTTGTGCAGCTCGGATTGGGAACACTTATGTTGGAAATATGCTCTTATGTTCAAGATAAGTTTGTCATGCAGTGCTCCAACATCAATGTCCTCTGCCTCCCGCTTTTCTAGGTAGCATCATTCGAACGACAGAGCTTTTTGGGTGACGTGACTTGTATTTAGTCATAATTGTGCGTATTATTCGTTGTAGATTTTCTATTTCAGTAGATGACCATTTTACAATTCCGAAGCTGTACGATACCACCGGGACGACAAATGAATTAATGGCGTGGATTTGGTTTTTCCCATTAAGTTGGGTTTTACAGATAGCGTGAAGGCGCCTTTTAAATTCTGCTATCAGTTTTTTCCTCATTTGCATCGTATTTATACTGCTGCTTTGCATAACTCCAAGGTACTTGTATACCTCTCCTGGCTCCATTTCTGCTATGTCGAGTCCGCTACTTTCCGCGGTTACATGTCGAGAAAACACTTTACCTTTAACTATTGTGATCTTTCGGCATTTATCAAGTCCAATAGGCATTTTAATGTCATTGGAGAAGGTTTCGACACATCTCAAAAGCTTATCTAGATGTTTGGAATTGCTGGCGTAGAGTTTCAAATCATCTACGTAAAAAAGATGGCTCAGTCGGAATCTTTCAGACTGTCCGTGTTTTAATACAAACCCATGTCCCGTCTCATTTAGGATGTGACTTAAGGGGTTCATGCTGAGAACAAACCAGAGCGGACTCAACGAGTCACCTTGAAAGATACCATTTCGAATGTTTATTTCGGTTGTGTATTGAGAGCTTTCCGGGCCAGGTATTTTTATTCTTGTCCTCCAGCGTTGCATAACTTTTTCTAGAAAGAGTATGATATTGGAATTGAAGTTGTAGATACGAAGTACTTCAATAAGCCAGGAGTGTGGAACCGAATCGAATGCTTTCATCTAGTCAATATAAGCTGAATAGAGGTTTCTGTTCTTCTGTTTAGATTGCCCAAGGACAACTTGATCTATAATCAGTTGCTCTTTACAACCTTGTGATGCACGTATACATCCTTTCTGCTCTTCTGCAATCAGATTATGTGTTTCGATATGCTCATAAAAGATGTTAGTTATGCACGACGTAAGTATTTTGTAAATAACTGGCAGACAGGTGATGGGCCTGAATTTTGAAGGGTCGTTGACTTCATCACATTTTGGAATCATATATGTCGTACCAAGCGTTGCAAAATTTGGCAGTTCTTCTTCGCCGGTTATTATCTTGGTGAAGAGGGCTGCAAGTTTGTCGTGTATACATGTGAGCTTTTTGAACCAGTAAGCATGCAAGTTGTCGCTGCCTGGAGTTTTCCAATTGTGAAGCCTTCGAGCAACTTTCGCAACCTCTTCAGGTGTTACGGCTGAGAAACCAGGTATTGGGATACCAGAGTAATTTTCTCTAACTTCTGCTATCCACCTTGCCGAGGTGTTGTATTGCTGAGGTTTGGACCAAATAGGCGACCAGTATGATCTAAATTCATCCGTTGATGCCTGTCGCTTGGGCATTTCTTCATTATTTTCGAACTTCGAGTGAGTATTAAAGTTTTTACATATTTTGAGGACTTGGCGTTCAATCAATTATTTTCATTTGTACCCATTTACTATTTTTAATTGCATTACTGCCACTTTATTGGCCCACATTCATTCGGTCTCCCCAAAAAGTTGCTCAACCGCCATTGAATTTGTTACCCAAAACGGATGAAGTCCTCTTGAAACCAGTAATAGCCTTAAAATATATAGAAATGAACCAATTATTATTTGGCCCAATGGCGATAATTTCCCTTGGCGCCACCTGCCTTCACTTACGTGTTTTGCGCAAGGAATCAAATTTTCGCAAGCAGCTGCTGGCACTTAGTGGCGTTCACCGTGTCACCGACTAGGCTCAGCTATGCAGTACCTTAGCATCAACATCCCTATGGCACCTCACATAAACTCATCACTTTATCATGCACAGGTTTTTTTCTCCGTACAGATTCCTTGTTTTCAAAAATATTTAATTTATACTCGTTTGAGTAAATCGCTTTTACCAAAAATTTCATCCAATGGGCCGCCAGTCTTAAACCAACTGTTTGAGATATTTGCGACCAGGTTTTAGTGGAACCGTCCTCTTGAACTTTTCTATGGCTTTAAATATATTTCGGAAGTTCCAAAATTCGAGACAGCGACCGTCGTTTAAGCTAGCCTCTCCGTCGTGTCTTGACTTGTCGGAAAGGCAACGCCTAGTTTTCTTGTAATCCTTGAAGAAAGATGTGACGACCCAACTGCTGCTTTGTAACTTTTTTTCTAAGCAGAATTTTCTCTTGACCAGGAATCAGTTCTGGTCCACGTGAGATCAATAATCAGCAATGACCGAACTTTTGATGCTAAAATTACTCATAATCTAGTTTTGGCTGCATTTGCAGAAACTCTAAAACTTGAATATAATTGAAAAACGCGCACATCTTTCATGTGATTTTACTTAAAAAAAAAAGTAGTCTAATAGCTGAATCTTATATGAGTATTTGTACCAGACAGTCTTTGTGACCCTTTAAATGCAATCCAATCACCCAACCAAGTGGCTGGCTGAGCTTCTCTTCCTATTTGTGGTCTTCGCTTTGATTTTGCTCTAGAAATTAAATGACCTACAGTCTTACGTCGACACCTCCAATGGAAGATTTTTTTCCTGATCGAATTTCCACATCATAAATACTCCTGCCAAGGCGCGTCCGCTTTGCGAAACAATTTTTTACTATATGATATTTTATGAGCACAGCGGACATCGAAATCGGAACCACTCGCGTGCGTTTTGCTTAAATATTTTATTTTTATTTATTTATTTATTTGCCTTTGAATTGATACATTCTTAGAGACAATGTGAAGCTAATGTACGTACAATATAGTTTCAGTTCTTCTAAAAATCAACTTTAATTCAATCATTTCTAATCAAATTATTTTTATTTTCACTTTACTCAACTATTCAATGATTGCGATTTGCGCTTCCTTGCTTCCTCTTCTCGTCGGATTCGCTTCATATAACCTTTCACTTTCATCAAAGCGCATCGCTGTTCAAGTAAATGCCTTCTTGCATGTTTGTTAGGGCGGTTCAAAAATACGTAAACAATTTTTTTTATACAAATACAAACATTTTTTGTTAGAAAAAAGTGATATTTAAAGGTGCCACAACGATAGGAAGTATTCCATGTATGCATAAAAAATTTTTTCAGTATCAAAAAAAAATTTTTAGGCTGTTAGAGCTAAGCACTTAAACATTTGTTTGGGCCATCCTAATACCCATTCATCCATTCATTCAATCATTAGTTGTCGCTTTTTCATTAGACATAAAAAGTAGAATATAGAAATAGTGTTTTTCCTACCATCCTACCAAATCTACAAAGAATTGGTTTTAAGCCACTTTAAGCAGCCATCTACATAAAATATGTAGAGAATATCATGGGTTTTGTGGTATCTTTGAACGTAACTTTTTGTGACAAAGTTTTAATTAAGTTTTTTCGGTTAAGTTGAGATGTTTTAGTATTTTAAGCACTTTTTTGCACTTTTTTTGGACAACCCTAATGCCCATTCATCCAACCATTAGTCGTCAATATCTGATTAAGCTTAAAATATTATAATATAATAAAAATAAACTTTTTTCTCAGGATTTTGGAACATCCTAATGCTCATCCATTCAGTTATCCAACCATTAGTGGTCAGTCTTTCTTCAAGCAAAACTAGAATTCTATGGTACCAAATCTACAAAGAAGTGGGTTTCAATGAGTATAGGCATATAAAAAATACAAATATGAAAAACATCATTGGCTTTGCGGCATCTCTATACGAACTTTTGTTTTAGCAAAAAATGGATATTTTTCAGCGTTTCTAAAACGCCTAGGCTGAGATGTTTCAGTGCTTTAATCACTTTTTCCTTTCAACTTTTTCAACCACCCTAATGCCCATCCATCCATTCATCCAGCCATTATTTGTCAATCTGTCATTAAGCATATCTTCCACTAATCTAGACAGCTTTTCTTCCGCTTTCCTTTTTTACATCGCTGGTTCTTTCACTTTCATTTTGCCTCGAATATCTTTTCCTCGCTGCAATTGATTGTTAAGCTCTGCGCACATGGCTGAAAGATTGACTAAACGATCGACAGATGGAATACAAGTGACAGCGCGAATTCGCCAAAAACAAAATGCTGAGCGATTCTAATGAATGACAGACAAAGCTGTTACAGAAACAGCAATAAAAAAAGACAAAAAAAAAACAAAACAAACAAAAATAAGTGAATGTAGGGCAGTAGATAGCGGGTAGGGAGGACATTTAGTTAGATAAATATTGTCAATGAATTACATCGATTGGATTTCCGCGCTTTGGTTTGTTTTTTGCATTTCCTCAAAGCGTTGTATGAAAAAAAAATAGAATATGCGATTTCTTAAATTACGGGCGTTAAGCTGCTTAAAATGTAATTTAGTAATCACTAACAATTTTCCTTTTTGATCTCAGGTACGTATCAGGAATAATTCAATTATCTTAAAATTTGGAAGATTCAAGAAAACTGGTGAGTTTGAACAAGAAAAAAGTAATATTGCACAAAACTTTTATCTACAAAGAAAAACAATTTACTTCACAAATAACAAATACTTTCACCCATTAAGAATATTTCTTATACGTAACGCGAGTCATCATCGTTTGGCGCTACAGCTCTGTGTGAGCTTTGGCTTGCTGAACAAAATGCCTCCGCTGGTTCCAATTTTTGGTTCATTACTTCCAGTTGCTCGCTTTGAGTTTCCTAATGTCATCCTCCAGTTCGTCAATCCATCTTGATCTTAGTCTACTTTTTGCTTTTGTCTTCAATATTTTAGCGTCAATTATTTTTCTTTGATCTCTTGTTGGACTCATTCTCGTGAGATGACCGAGTCATCTGATTCTTAGTGCATCTCGTGAAGCGCACAGGACTCTCTCCTTTTATTAGATGGTTCAGTTTATGGTTCCATTTTATGCGCCATTCACTGTTGTTGCCATCGATTGCTCCAAAGATTTTTCTCCAAATTTTTCTTACAAATATGTGAAGTTTGGCTTTATCCTTTTCACTTGATGTTCACGATTCTACCGAAGCAGCCTGTGACATTTGCGACGTGTTTGAAGAAGGTGTCATAGGCGAGTCTGTAGCAAGGAAATGGTTTGCAAAGTTCAAAAATGGCGAATATGACGTCGATGACACGTCCCATAGCGGAAGATCAGCTGAATTCGATCAAGAACATCTCAAATCACATTTGAAGGAAGCCAGTCAAGAATTGGTGGAAAAAATGTACCGCGATCATAAAATGATTCCCAATCAGCTTCATTCAATGGGATCTACCGAAAATTTAGGAGTATAAGTGCCTCGCGAGCTCAACGAAAAAAAGTGAAGAATGTCGCCTTCAAATTGCTTCTCAGCATCTCGCCCAACATCGAGCAATACGCGGTCATAAAAAGAGCTCTTTGGACCGAAACATCGCCGGAGATGAGAAATGATGCCCATACATCAAAATGAAGCAAAGAAAGTAGTGGGTGACTCCAGAAGGTATACCAAAGCCGAGATTCAGGACGGATCTTCATCCAAAGAAGATGACTGGGGCTGGGAGGGTATGTTGCACTGAGAAATGCTCGAAAAGAACGCCACGGTCAACAAGCAGCTCTGCATTGCCCAGCTACACCGCATGAATGAGGCTATTCGGCTGGAAAGGCGTGAACGGCATGGTCAAATTGTACTCATTCGGGACAACGTTAGCCCGCATGTTGCACAAGTCGACAAAGCCGCACTCCAAGAGCTCGAATGGAAGATCCTGTAACATCTGCCGTGTTCTCCGGACCTTGCCGTTAGATTACCATCTTTTCCACATCCTGTCAAACCATAGGAAGGTCGTTACCTACGATAACAAAGAGGTCATTAAAAACTGGCTGAAAAACTTCTTTGAAACAGACCAGGAGATTTTTGGTAGAACACCATTAACAAGTTGATCAAAATGAAGGAACAAAGTTTTTTCTAATAGCGGTCGCCCCTCGGCAGGCAATGGCAAGCCTCCGAATGGATTTCTGCCATGAAAAAGTTCCTCATAAAAATATCTGCCGTTCGGAGTCGGCTTGAAACTGTAGATCCCTCCATTTGTGGAACAACATCAAGACGCACACCACAAATAGGAGGAGGAGCTCGGTCAAACACCCAAAAAGGGTGTACGTGCCAATCATATATGCACATATATATAATATATAAACGCTACGAACTTATTTCCCCAACCTAATACGTACGTATGTATGTATGTTCTTGTGGAACGAATTCATTTGTACGAAATGACAGTTATTCTTCCAAACCGAGCTATCCAAAAAGCTAAACTGGGTAATTGAGCAGAAGTATGGACCTACATTGGAAGAGAAAGCGGCAGAGCATGAAAAAATGCTTGCAGGTGTTCTTCAAAGGGTGCGCTTGTAATGTGACGGCTGTCAATTTGAAAATTTGCAGAGCAATGCAGCAACTATTTTGCATTTGCATACAACTCAATCGCGCAGGGTGATAACAAATATTCGTTCACTAGTAACTGTCCATGTTTTTCGGTTAATTATACCTTCTCAGTATTGCGCAGCGACTCTCTAACCACATTAGTCGCGTTTCAGGTATGCGCCCTTCACACACACATTCGTCACAAGTAACCATTTGATTATAATCTTTGAATGTTGAAAGTAGAGGTTGCATGCATAATAATTGCGAGAAATGTATTTGCAACTCGCGTGATGGCTTTTGGTGAGTAAGCAAATATTTTTGTATGTTTATGGGATTTTTTTTTTACTGAAATTAAATGAAAAAATATTTAAAAAATAAATGCGTGCTGGAAGTGGGGTACTACTGATGCATGCAGTGTTAGAAATTTAATATTAACAGTGTGCTAGATTGCTGCATTATAAGTGTACATGTGTGTTCATTAAGGTGGATTGCCGTCCATACAAAAAAATAAATAAGTTTAGACTTTTTTCCTCAGCGAATAAAGAAAGTTTCAATATTTTATAATTCTCAATGAAATATTTCGCTCAATTCGTTAATTGGGTCGTTCTGAAAACATCTCTTAAATTTAAGTTTCTCTGCGAAAAAAAAAAACAGATTTTCTGAAAAAAAAACAACATTTTGTTTCACATATTAACAATAATTACAAAAAAAAATAAAACATTTTTCACTTACGAAAAAAAAAAATTACAAAACAAGTAAAATCTTTATTCACTTATTAAAATATCTAAATATCGTTTCTAACTCTTGAGTCACTTATTAAAAAAAATTTAAAAAAAGTTTAAAAAGAATTTTTTTTCACTAAAAACTATTTTTTTTTTCACTTATAAAAACAATTTCACTTAAAAAAAAATTACAAAAAAATGTATAAAGAAGTGTTTTTTTATTAAAAATGATTTATTTTCACTTATTCAAAAAAAAATTTATAAAAAATTTACAAAAAAGTTTAAAAAGAAATGTTTTTCTAGGGCAACACAACGGACCCAACTTGCGGTCTATGTGGCACTCCGATGCGGGGTCACCCTTAAACCAACCAACCAACCAATGTTTTTTTATTAAAAATAAATATACTTTTTTCACTTATTAAAAAAATATTACAAAAAAACTAGTCTTTATTCAGTTATTAAAAAAAAATTACAAAACAAGCAACATCTTTATTCACTTATTAAAAAAAAATGTTTAAGACTTTTCTAACTCTTGAGTCACTTATTACAAAAAAAATTTAAAAAAGTTTAAAAAGAATTTTTTTTCATTAAAATTTTTTCACTTATAAACAAAAAAATTAAAAAAAAAATTTAAAAAGAAGTCTTTTTTTTATTGAAAATTATTATTTTTTTCACTTATCAAAAAAAAAATTTATAAAAAATTTACAAAAAAGTTTAAAAAGGAAAGTTTTTTTATTAAAAATAAATATATTTTTTTTCACTCATCAAAAAAATATTACAAAAAAACTAATCTTTATTCACTTATTAAAAAAAATATTTAAGACTTTTCTAACTCTTGAGTCAATTATTAAAAAAAAAATTTAAAAAAGTCTAAAAAGATTTTTTTTTCATTAAAATTTTTTCACTTATAAACAAAAAAATTACAAAAAAAATTAAAAAAGAAGTGTTTTTTTATTAAAAATTATTATTTTTTCCCCTTATCAAAAAAAAAATTAATAAAAAATTTACAAAAAAGTTTAAAAAGGAAAGTTTTTTTATTAAAAATAAATATATTTTTTTTCACTCATCAAAAAAATATTACAAAAAAACTAATCTTTATTCACTTATTAAAAAAAATGTTTAAGACTTTTCTAACTCTTGAGTCACTTATTAAAAAAAAAATTTTAAAAAGTCTAAAAAGATTTTTTTTCATTAAAATTTTTTCACTTATAAACAAAAAAATTACAAAAAAAATTTAAAAAGAAGTGTTGTTTATTAAAAATTATTATTTTTTTCACTTATCAAAAAAAAATTAATTAAAAATTTACAAAAAAGTTTAAAAAGGAAAGTTTTTTTATTAAAAATAAATATATTTTTTTTCACTCATCAAAAAAATGTTACAAAAAAACTAATCTTTATTCACTTATTAAAAAAAAATGTTTAAGACTTTTCTAATACAAAGATCAGCCTGTGCAATAACAGTCGGTGCAATCAGACCATGTCCTAGGGAGGCCCTGAAGGCTCTGACACATGTTATTCCGGTAGATCTACATATCACGAAGATGGCAACAATGAGTGCATTTAGGTTAAATGAAGCGGCTCGCTGGAAGGAAAACTCTCATGGCCATGGCAGTCTATTACTGCGACAAACCCAGTATACCTCGAAGAGGACTGATTACATCGTCCCGACGGTAACCTCCAGTAGAAATTTTGTCACTCTCTTTCCATTTCGGAAAGAATGAAATAAGGGATTTTCACTAAACAAGTTCAATACTACAGTCTATACAGATGGCAGTAAAATGAATTGTGGTGTTGGAGCTGGTATATATTCTCATAGACTTAAAATTGAGAGATCTGTGCGTTTCCCTAATGCTTGCAGTGTCTTTCAGGCGGAAGTACTGGCGATTGGGGAAGTTTGTAGGCTACTAATAGCAGATGCCTCTTTTAAGGGCAATATCGCTATTCTTTCGGATAGCCAAGCTGCAATCCAGGCACTGGGTTCAGCTACAACAACCTCTAAAGTGGTGGAACAAAGCAAGACTAGCCTTACCACCTTGAGCGAAAACCATAAAGTTACCTTAATCTGGGTTCCGGGGCATCGGAGCATTGTAATGAAAAAGCGGATGAACTGGCAAGAAGGGGATCTGCCATGAATAACGTTCTTGCGGAATCGGTATTCACACCATTAAGTGCAGTCAAGAATGCAATTTCCCTAAAATACCTTCGAATCGCAGATTGTAGATGGAGAGACCAGACGAAATGCAAAATTAGCAGAACGTTATGGCCCACCTACAACCTTAAGCAATCGTCAACATTGATAACCATGAAACGACGGGACGCCTGGAGACTAACGGCAGTCATAACTGGCTTTTGGTCTGTGGGAGAACAAGCAGCCAAAATGGGCATCCCTCACAATACGCACTGTCACAGTTGTAAACAACCGGAGAAAAAGGAAACAATCTTCCATTTTCTCTGCGAATGCCCTGCCCTATGGAAGGACAGAATGTTAACCCTGGGTAAATCGCTGTTCGAGAGTCTGCAATAGCTGTCTGGCTTAGATGTCAACAACCTGATAAGGTTCCTGAACCGCAGTCTTGCTGTAAATAATTGGTAAACAAGTTGGTAACGAGGATGTGGCAACAAAATGGTGCGGAAGCGCTAGTTGGATTCTGGAAGAATCACCACTTAAACCAACCAACCAACCAAGACTTTTCCAAATCAAGAGTCATTTATTAAAAAACCAATTTACAATTTTTCACTTGTTAATAAAAAAACAAAAAAAATTACATACAAAACTATTTTTTTTACACTTTCTAATGTTTTGTTTTAATAACTGACTTATGTGCTAGAAAAGACTTAAACGTTTTGTTTTTCAATAAGTGAAAACAAAACTTAAAACTGTGTTTTAATAAGTGAAAATATATTTAAAAAAATTATAAAAATATTAAAAAAAGTTTTTTAATTAAAAAATTAATTTTTTTTTCAAATCTTTCTTCACTTATTAAAAAAAAAATACAAAAAAATTGCAAAATATATATTTAAATAAAAAAAAATTTTTTAATTGTTTTTAAATTATTTTTTTTAAGTGACTCATGAGATAGAAACTTAACTCAGGGCTCCCTCGAGTCAAGAATTTGAAAAAAACCTAGGGTGAGGCTAAACTAGTAATGGAAGACAAGTTTATTTTGGAAGTTTATTCAGCACGACGGTGAAAAAAACAACAACAAAAAATTCCTAACATGCTTCAAAATATTAATTACTTTTTGTCCCCGGTTCGCTCAACTTAATCCTTTCAGAGCGACATTTTTAATGTTTAGCAAAACATAATAATTTCTTGATATTTCTTCAGTGCCCTGATCTCTTAATATTCAAACTCAATCAACTAATTCACATCTAATTTGAATGTCAGTACATCAGTGGCTATGACCTGAGCCTTTCTGTGGACTTAAAAATGGCCGCATTGGAGAGTTTCTCAAAAAGTAAGAGGGGGAAAAATTCGTTGAAGACTGGCGCAACTCTATCGGTCAGCGACAAGCGAAAAACTCCTAACGTCGGACATAGGAATTTCTGATAAGCAATTTTCGCTCAGCAGAGTAGGCTTACAACTTTAACTGGTTACTTTACACTTAAATAAAATTGGTCCCTCTGACCATCATCTCTCGATTCTGTGAAATGGATACTGCGATTTCAGAAAAAACTTGAATGTCCTGCATTAGGCAGAAAAAGGCTACACCACCTTGGTGGTAAATTTTGAGAAATCCCTAAAACGTAGGTTACTACAGCAAGCTTTGCCCAGTGGATCTCTTTTGGTCGCAGTGCTTAGTAGCCTAATAACAATAATAGCAATAATAATAATAATGACCTGAACCACCAAAACCACCTTATTCTAATGCCATCGTATAAAACCAATGCCAGGTAGTCTGTTTTAAGTATTAAAACTCAGAAAAATTCAATTGTGTCCGCACTTTCTTTCCCATTTTTCTGATCGCGGCTAAAGCTACTCAACATATCTCAGTCATTTAAGGTAGGTATCGAGGTATTTCTGCTAAGCAACAGTCGACAAATTCCTCTGTGTTGAGGAAAACTATGTTGTGGAAGTCATGAAATTTATAAAATTTTATCAAAAGGTTAGAAACAAAAGAAAAAAATCATCGTGCCAGCTTAATGCATTTGTACACCTGTATGTGTGTTCAATTTCATTTGCATGTCACACACACGCGTGCAGCCACGCGGCCAAGGGGAGATCTTTATCGCGACATGGGTTGCCATAAAAGCAATAAGTTGGTAATTTTTTCCTTGGCCTCCAGCTGCATCTGTATGTGCATCATGTGTATGTGTGTGTTGTGGTTGAGTTATGCAAGTTATACACAAATTATAGGGTTACTAAGGGAACGAAAAATGTAATAATCGTAATGAGTTAAAAAAAAAGTTTTTTGAAATCAAATTAAATTACAAAAAAAAAACAAAAAACAATTGGAAATAGATTTTTCGAAATGAAAGTGAAAATAAAAACATAGTTATACTTAATTGCAATGAGATATTGACTAGTTTTTCATGTTTTTTTGAAAATAAATGAAGTTTTTTTTAATAAAATTAAATACTAAAAAAATGTGTTTTGAAATGAAATGAAATTAAATGAAATGTTAAAAATACACGATTTTTTTCTTTTCTTTGAAATGAAGTGAAATACTAGAAAATTGTTTTTTCTTTCGGAGAGAAATGAGTTACAAATTTTATTTTTTAAAGAAATGGAATTTAGTAGTAGTAATTCTTTATTTATTTATAATATAAATATTTCATCTTACATTTCAATAATTCTTACAATAATTCGTTTAAATATATAAAAACATAAAGAAAGAAATAATAAATTTGTGGCAATAACAATGTTGTCTGTCACAACTCAAAAATTAATAAAAAATTAAACTCTGCAATAAGAAAATTTCTATAGCATAAGGCTGAGTATATAAAGCAAGTTAGTCTTTTCGAATTATGGCCATTAAGTATGTCTATTACTTCTGCTTCATTTAGCTTCGCTGCGTTTAGGTATTTTGTTCTGATCTCCTTCAGTACCGGACATCTTCCTAAGAAGTGCTGCATATTTTCTTCCTCGTTTAAATTGCAGAGGGTGTATATTTTCTGAGCATTTCCATACGTAGTTGCATTTAGCTTCAGTAAACCACATCTTGCTTTGAAAATTGTCGTAATATCAGCTAGCCGCATATCTTCTTTAATATATGATTCTCTTTTGAGTAGTTTAAATGTTTATAAATTCGCATCACGCTTGACTGTGCTTTTTGCCTAGCCATGTTGACATCTTTTATTTTCATTTCGGTAAGAAGTTGCACACAGCGATCTTGCCAGTCTATAGCGGTGATGTTTTCTTCAAACTTCAGACCGAACTCCATTCCCATGCCGTTCAGATGCTTAAGCCAAAACACATTTTTACTTAAGATGCCTTGCGTTAGTTTGTGTGGGAGTCTGTTGCAATTATATTTATAAATAGTTTTCTAGATAGTAGTTGATAGCATGAGTAGTTCTAAAGAATACATGTTGCTATCTTTCAGATTAGTTTCTAATATTATTGCATAATTTGGAGTGAACTCGGGTAGTTTGAGGATTCTCTTAATAAAGTAACGTTGAAGTTTATTTACCTCATCGAATAAGGCATATCCCCAGACTCGCGCTGCGTAGGTTTGTATCGCTTTGCATACCGCTTGGAACTACTTCCATTTTGATTTTAATGAAATGAATGGCTTTGCTAAAAAATCGTTCCATGTGCAATTATTACTCGCTTTTGCTGAAGTACTTCTGGCTTCTAAGTGCTTGCCGAATACCATTTTGGGTGTGAGAATGACACCAAGATATTTATATTCGGCCACCAATTTAATTTCTTCGCCTTGGTACCACAATTTTTCAGCCTGGGAAAGTCGTCCACCTCTTCTAAAGACCATCATCTCCGATTTATTTGGGTTGACTTCCATATTCCATTCAGAGCAGTATTTCTCCAGGTTATTAATCATGGATTGCAGGACTTTAGGGTTATCCGCTAGGAGAACAATATCATCGGCACAAAGGAGAAGTCGTATATTCATGCCCTCAACCAATAGTTCACCTTCTAAATAGTCATGCAAATCCTTTAGGTATAAAGTGAACAATAAGGGCGATAACAGACATCCTTGTTTCTCACCAGTGTAGGTTTCAAAATAGTCGGATACTTCTTTTCCCGTCCAAACCGCAGATCTAGTATTTTCTATAAGGTTCAATGGGAAAACACTTTTTTAATCAAATGTAAATAAAAATAATAAACTCTTTTTTTAACAATTTTGATTTGAAACGAAAAAAAAAAATAGTGAAAATCTTTTTTCCCAATTTTTCTCAATTTAACCTGCCATTTCGACGTTTGGAAGCTGGGTACAGCGTTGTAATCAGCTACCATGAAATTTTAACGAGTTTCAAAAATGTGCAAAAACTATTGTCCGAATTCGTACGCTATCTTCAAGTTTGTTCTAATTAACCTTAAAAGTATAAATAGATCAAGTTACACAAAAAAAAAGAAAAAAAATTATAAAAAAAATTAAGGAATTTTCTTATAAATTTATGTAGCATTTGAATCCTGTATTTTTAATTTTATAAATATTAGTAATCCACTTAAAAAAATTAAAGCATATCTAGTTTTGAAATTATTGAAAATTTAAGAATTTTCCCTCAAATTTATGTGACATTTGAATCCTCCATTTTGAGTTTTAGAAAAAGATTGAAAAATGTTGTGATTAAATTTTGTTGTTATATTTTGAAAATCTGGATTGCGTAACCGTAATCGACTACCATACAAATGAAAATCTACCGAATTTCAAAAAATTTAAATTATTTTGAAAATATTTACAAAATTTTTTAGTCATCTTAATTTTTTTAAATCTTAATTCACTGTTGTCGGTGGTCCAAAGCTCGAAAATTTAGGATATTTTCAGGAAGTGTTTTTTTAAATAAAAAAAATTAAAAACAATATTTAAGTACGTAAGTAAGTATTTTTACATACAAAAATGAAATACTTCTTTTTTCTTATTTTTAATAATTTAAAAAATGGCGCTGAAGTTGAACCTCGTGAAAAGTTGGACCTAGACGGTGTTGTCCACTTTGGCTCTTCTATTTATCTGAATCACAAAAACCAAAAAAAATTATTAATCAGAAGAAGTGTAGCTATGCGCCCTACTACATACACGAAAAAAAAACAACACAAATAAATTTGACAAACTGGCGCGGTTTTCAATTTGATACTCTAATAATCGGGTTCTTTTCAGTTTTTTAATCTGAAAAGTACGAAATAATTGAAATCATAATATGAATCTAGTACGGGGGATAGCCATTGATGTTGTGAACAACATAAAGGGTGGTTAAGTTTCTAGGGCCGGTGTTGATTTTAAATAAAATACAATCTTTATAAAAAATGATTATCACTTCTCTTTATTATGATTATACAATTACGTATGGAACAAAATATTGGCCAAATAGCCGTCGCGGCCTCGGCGGCACACTTCCATCCGATTGTCCAAATTTTCGATGACGCTGAGGCATAATTGAGATTCTATGCCGTTAATGTGCCGAATTATCTCATGATTTAGCTGTTAAATTGTTGCTGGCTTATCGACATACATCTTTTCTTTCAAATAACCCCAAAGACAGAAGTCCAACGGTGTCAAATCAAATGATCTTGGCGGCCAATTGACATCGCCGCGACGTGAGATCATTCGGCCATCAAATTTTTCGCGCAAAAGAGCCATTGTTTCATTAGCTGTGTGACAAGTGGCAGCGTCCTGTTGAAACCACGTATCGTCCACATGCATATCTTCCAATTCGGGTCATAAAAAGTTCGTTATCATCTCACGATAGCGAACACTATTCACAGTAATTGCCTGACGGGCCTCATTTTGGAAAAAATACGGCCCAATGATGTGCACCAAACAGTCACACTTTGTGGGTGTATTGGTTTTACGGCAATCACTCTTGGATTATCATTCGCCCAAATGCCCCAATTCTGCTTATTGACGATTCCATTGAGGTGAAAATGTGCGTCATCACTGAAGATGAAGTGCATGATATGCATTTCGATTTGAACGCCCGTTTTCATAATAAGCCTGAATAACTTTAACGCGTTGCTTGATTGTGTATCTTTCCATGGTTAAAATTGAGTTAGTCTGAGATTGAAAAATAACGAATGAAATGCAGAAAAAGACTTGACGTTAACATTCAATATCGGCCCTTGAACTTTAAGCACCCTTTATTAAAATTTCAAACGATTCGATTGAAATGTGCTTTTTTTTTTTTTTTTTGACAACTCCAGCCCGAAAAAAGTCGTTTCGAGATGAATGTGTTTACAGTTTGAGGTATAGGAGCGCGCGGATCGCGCTCTCTACCTAGTTAATGGGCTGTAGAAGCAATAATATTGGGATTTTCCGCATGAAAATTTGGCAGTATATTCTTAAAAGCCTATACTTTCGAAATAGCGAAAAAACAAAAAAACGAGTTTTTGAAATTTCTGGACCACCCCTTAAACTCACCGAGTTTTAAAAAGCCTAAGAGCCTTGCAAATGTTTTCGTATTTTAAAAATTTTGTATTTAAAAAATCTAAGAAATTAGTACCAAAATTGTAGAACTAAAAACTTAAGATATTGATTCTTCATATTTTAGGCTGCATTTTGCCATTTTGAGTCTCACAGAGTGATGTCATATAATGAGTAAACCCATAGTATCTCCACCATCTACCTGTTTTGGGGGCTTTGTGAAACATTATATCATCGGCCTTTGAACAAACCTGCTTTTTTTCAGCTGAATATTCACAGTAACCTTTTTCCTTTGAACTACTTAGGCCATCCCAATACCCTGCCTCTCGCTCTAAGGTAAAAAATATTACTAAAATATGCCAATATGTGGACTGTTTAGCTACCGATTTGTCTCGCTTTCGACTATTCCACCGCCGATTGTGAACTAAGTCCACTTTATTAAAATGTCTAATTATCCTTCTTCCTTATCTGTAGCTAAAATTTTATCGATCCCAATGCTAAAGTGCTTCAAAAGTCATAGATTACCGCATTAATTCATTAGCTGTTTGCTAGGCGCGGTAAAAAAAATGTAACTCCTCCTTTTGTTTAGCAGATCAAAGGCTTGCCGCACTGATTGCGCTTTTTGTTCTTTCGCCACTTTCATCTTGCCCACATAGCCGGCACTCCACACACTCTCGATGCTTTGTTTACTCTATGCGCCCCCTCTACTAACCCAACTTCATTCGATAGTCACTACTAAGCCTTTTAACCCTTTCCGTTGACTTTCTCGTCATCATTAAATGCAGCATTATTTCACTTCCCTACTATTTTCTTTTAATTTTTCTTTTTTTTTTCATACTCCTGCATTTGATTCACTTCTCAAACGCATTCAATCACATTAACTGACTCATTGCTGCGGATAATCAGTAGTGGCAACAGCCGGCGAAGCTTTCAATGTAATTTGCTATTGACTTCAAATTGCAACTCATTCCGAGTGCACAGTCGCTGAGTAGGCTGAGTGTGTGAGGGGCGTAATTTGTGGGAAGCAAAAGTGAGAAGAATTTTGTTGGCTTAACGCGGACGTACTTTGAATGTAGTTAGACTAGGTTCGACTGCTATACAGTTCGGTATTTCCGCAGATTCAAGGGTCTATGCAATGTCCTGAGTTGGCAAGTTTTTCTAATACTAACTCCATTTGGTTCTAGGATACCACGCAAATTCAGTCCATTTTCAGCTGGAGCGCTACCTGTCGTACCGCGGTAAACTACGAAAGAAAGTTTTATAATATTATACCGCGGAGTATACTCTGTCTTATTCTTATCTCTGTAGCTCCTAGAGTTAATTTGTCTTGAATTACTTCAAACCTTGAAGCACCTGAGACGCTCGAATCCGTCTCTGCTCTGGTCTTCAAGCACAACGCACAACTATGCCTGAGTGCTTGGAAAATCTTTGTCGTTTTCACCGGCCTACAGCCTTTTTATGCAATGCCTTTCAAATACTTTAAATAAATAAATACTGAAATACTGTTTCATTCGATATTTCTAATTACTTCCTGAAATCATGCCGCACTGTAGTCATATTAGCAATTTTCCTTAACGCTTTTTGAAACTATTTCCCTAGAAAAGCTTCATCTCTACCTCCATCCCAGCCGCGAGCCCTGCTCATTTAATGCCTCACTAAGCAGTTGCGTTTATTCTTTTTCATGCCGTACAGTGCGACATAAGTGGCGAACACCAAAAAATTTACTATGATGACATCGACTAAAGAAAAAATTGCAATCAATAAAGATTAGTAGAAAAATGCCCACTCGGTGGGTATAATAATTCAAAGTGCAGACTAATAAAACCCGCTCTTAGCAGTTGGAAGTAGTTAGGAAAACAATTTGTCAAAATTACACATCGGCCTAAATTAAGCCGCTTAATTTAGATTGTAGATATAGATGTAGATTTATGGGGGTTGAACGAGTCCAAGCACTCTGTCAAGAAAACCATTGTATACTACACCCGAATAGATTAGAGTGGAAGGAATAGAGAGACAGGATAGATACAGTATGGATAGTAAGACTGAAAAATTTGGTTTGAGGTCACTCTTCCGCGCATCTTTTGGATTCATTGGCGAATCTTAAGAAATCCAGAAGAATAAGAGTATGAACTTTATTCATATCCAGTACATTGCAACCCAAACAGGCTAGGTCTGATTCTAGAAAACGCCGGACAGCTATCGAGAAAGTGCGCTGCAGTGTCCTGATCGTGATTTTCATAGCAGGATAGGCATATTGGGTCGTCAATGATTCGCATGGTAGCCCTGTGCTAACCACAGGCGTTGTGACCTGTCATCACACCCAGTAGTACTCGCAGGTTCTTCCTGCTAAGTTTTAGGAGAAAGTTCGCTAGTTTCCTATTTGGTTCTTTCACAAAACACTTGACTACTCTGCAGGAGCGTAACTCAGACCAAAGTCTGCTATGGGTAGATCTCATGAAGTCGTCAATATATAGTTGAACCGATGCAGAATTCACACCTAGAAAGAGTTGAGAGCCTAGTGGTATGCAGAGCCTGCATTTGCCAGTTTATCAGCCAATTAGTTCCCTGTAATATCCTGTAAATAAGACAAACTTTGTTGTGTTTTGCAACACTGATTAGTTTTCTCTTACATTCACCGACTAATTTCGAGCTGCAGCGTGGACATGAGCTCTTAGCGCTGCTTGAAAGGCACTACAAATTTAAATACTACTACCCCGCCACTTTTTTCTTAGTTAACCAGTATTCTACTCTCAAATTGGCATAGACTTCCGTTAAGAATACCGCATGCATCTGTCTTGTAGTGCGGAAGTACTTTGTGTCTTCGACTAAGTACCATCCATATTGGCTATCATCATTAGCCTTAGATCAGTCGGTGTAGAAAGTGTGCTAAAATCCCATTTATAGATTCTCTGGACTTAACCGTTGACCTCTATCTGGGATCAGCTACTGAAGTTGTCGAAAGGCACCCGCTTGTCCACTGGCATCGGTAACAGTGTGCACTGCTCCGACAACTGGTGGTATATCTGACAATGGCCAGTGTCTTCTTCGTTTTCCCATACTCCTTTTAGCTTGGGCCTGTACGCCACTTTCATCGTGTCCTTTCGAACTTGAAGATCTAGGGATTGTAAGTTAAGGTTAACACTAAGAGCATCGCCAGATGCCGCACTCATAGCACACGTGATATCCAAGCACACACTTCTATGTAGTCTGGTTAGGAGTTTTACTATGGAGTTAACCAAATTAGCCTTCCGCCAGACGGCAGAAGCGTATGTAATAAAGGGTCTAATCAGGGTGATGTAAAACCAGTGCGCTATCGCCCGTCTTAGACCCTACGACTTGCCAAGATTCTCTAGCAATGCCAGAAGACTTTCAGTGATCGAGAGATCTTCTGCTCGACGTGCGTCTTCCTGATCAACTTACAATCTAGGATTACCCCAAAGTATCTGGCCTCAGAAGACAGTTGCAGTGTTACTCCTTTCAAAGCTGGTAGTAACAGGCCATCCATATTGCCCTTCCTAGTACAAAATACTATAGAATTCACTGAAAGACCTTGCAACTCGCACCAATGCTAAATCTTTTTTAGGGCTACCTGCATTTTATTGCATATAGCTTCTAGTGACCGTCCTGAGATTAGCACGCACACATCATCCGCATAAACTTGGATGTGCCCAATTTGCGGCAGATTATTAAGAGTCCACAATAAAGCGCCAAAGTAGGGGAGGGAGTACACCGCCTTATAGGCAGCCCTTCTTAGCCTCAACCTTAGCTCGTTCATAGTTTTCTTCATTTGCGATAAGCAGTCTCTTGGATAGCATAAAGAGAATCCATCTGTCAATAATTTCTTATACTCCATGCTGTCTGATAGAAGATCCCATATAGTCAAAGGTAGCAGTGTCAAAAGGTCCTTCAATGGCCACAAACACGCCAAGCGTGTACTCTCTTGTTTCCAACCCTTTTTCGATTCAGCTAACGCACTCGTGCAGAGCCGATTCACAAGATTTTCCACTTTGATAAGCGTTTTGCCTGACATTGAGAGAGTTTTAACTTAGAACCCTTGTTCTAACGAGCTTCTCGGTCATACATTCCAGACTTTTAAGCATAAACGATGTCAGCCTTAGAGGTCTGAAACTTTATGGTAAAAATTAGTTGTCTTTGCTTGGCTTTGGCACAAAGACGACTTCCACCAAACGCCACGGTTGTGGAACGAAAGCGTGCCCAAGACATGGCATAAAGATTCCTTTCAGAACCTTAATTAGTTTTTATCCGCCAAGCTTGAACATTATTGGATAAATGCCATCTGATGCTGGGGACTTAAAGTTTTCGAATGACGAGAAGGCGAAACTTATGGTTTCCTCGATGTAATGCACCATTTACGTATGCTGGTAATTGTACCGGCATG
>JAYXIM010027638.1:0-24586 GCA_037575425.1 Anastrepha fraterculus
TTTTGACAAGTCTGACGTCAGCTCCCTTCACAATACAAAACAAACGAACAAAACAAAAAAAGTAGGGGAAATTATGTGTGTGTAATTTCAGTGAATGACTTGGTAATATTGTGATTTGTGAGACTTAAATTAAACAAACTAATGAAAACGAAGTACTGTGGGTTGAATTGTAAAAGCAAAAATTTATATAATGCCTTCAAATGCAGTTTTTTGGCATTTTTATGCAGAAGACGCCGTGGCAGCAAGAAAGTGTGTGTATGTGGGTATAATTTTTGTGTTTCATCATTTCCTTTGCTTCCGACTACTCTTTCTCTTCACAAACTAGTAATTACCCTTCCTTTTGTTCGTTTATTCATGTGCTCTGACGACAGAGCGAATTCGGAATGCGCTATCTGTATTCCATCATTCTTGGGCTCTGACGGCACGGCGAACTCGAAAAGCGCAACCATGCATTTTATCATCCTTGGTTTGTTAGTTCTGTGCATTGTACAAATCAATAAGTAAAAACACTCTCAGCTGGTTATCACAAAATGCCCACAGCTGAGCTCACCTGATTCCAACACGATCTTTTTTGTAACATGGTTGCCTTAAAAATTATTGAATTTCTTAGAAAAATTCTAAAAACGATCATACAAATTTAGATATTCTGAATAAAAACGCATTATTATAGCAAACAAATTTATTGAAAATGATTTGTATTCTAAGTTTTCCAAATCAGATATTATTTTACATTTTTTGTTGCTGTCGATATTCTATTGTTTTAAAGGTCACCATAAGTTTCAAATTTGGCATAACAACCCCACCAATCTACTCAAGCAAAATGATAAAACACTCACACCATCACATAACTAGGTGTCTGTCAAACTCACACGAAGAAGAAGAGGTTGCGTGGTTTTGTGACACGGTTTTCATTATGACATTTGTGTGACGTCATAATTTTACACGAAATGCCAACAAAATGGAAATTACCCATAATGACTGATATTTCCACTAAATGGTTGCCTTTCTCATAAAGCTTTACATAGTGAAATTCAGACTAACGGAATACTGTAAGTCTGAGAGCCGTTTCGCATCTGACCAACTCAGCTAGCAAGAGCCAATAAATTATTCATAACCCTAAAGTGATTATCGAATCAGTCGTTAGTTTTAGGTGAGTTTTTTTTCATGGGCGTTATGGTAGCGCAATACCCACAAGTGGCACTCTGAAATCAGGATAAACCTGTTTTTCGTGGAGGGAAGAACTGGGTTAAATAGAAATCTACTTCACCATGCGTTCGCTTGAGCACGCTCTTCAAATCTGGAATCCAAAGATATGTCCAACGGCCCTCGGTGGAATTGTCCCATCTTTGTTGCCAGGCCTGCATGCTGGTTGCTCTTGTAGCAGAACCTTCGATTTTGCTTTCGAAAAGCTTTGTTGCCTCTTCTGCCAATATAGCGATTGGATACATTCCGACAAAAACGAATGCTGCTTCTTCCGATACTGTTTTGAATGCGCTGCATACCCTAAGCGCACATAGTCGACCACTTGGTAGAAGCCACGTCTGTACAAGCTCTGTGGTTTTATTGCGGTTTTGTCGCAAATATCGCTTAAATGTTTCGCTGTACCAATTATGGCGATGTCGTCCGCAAAGGCGATTATTTTGGTTCTCTTTGGTATCTTGAGGCAGAGGACCCCGTCGTATATATTGTTCCAAGTGTATATTGTTCTAGTGATGAAGGTTCTGCTGTGATAAAGAGGAGTCTATGGAACACTTAATCACCAACTGTGAGGCATATAGACACAGAATCCTGGGCTCGTACCTACTATAGGAGGAAGACCTACAATTGCTCCCTCCTAAGGAGCTGATTCGATTCCTCGGTATACTAAATAATTATAATTAAGTAATTAGGGGCGCACAATAGATCAATCTGGACGCAGTGCATAAAGGCCTTATCCTAACCCGTACAACCATTACCATTACCAAGCCCAGAACACAGGCTGTTTCGCCCAAAGGGAGGGGAGCGAGTAAAAAGTAAATAGAACAAAGTGAATTAATTTGATTTTCAGACGCGTTTTAAGTTCTGCATGGAAAACCCTGTTGTCGATTAGATGAACTCTTCTTATGATAACTGAAAGTGAAAAATAGTAGTCCAGTCGTAAAATTACCTTTATTTTTGGTTGATGTAAAACTCCAGCTTATTGGGTGTGACGCCAATTCTGCGGCTTAAAGCGAAAAGCTCGTTTCACTAAACAAAACTTTATATGCATTTTAAATAGGTGTGAAAAAATGTTGCGCGATGCTTTCAGTTCACGATTTGAACTAAGTACTATGATACTTTGCCGTGAGATGCATACGAAATTTCACGCATATTTCACGGCAATGCATTTTGTATGGATTTTAACAGCCATTTCACGTGAAACGCGAACTTAGGGCTATGCTTTGTGTGGAAATTAACAATTCGTGTTTGAGGAACCAACGATTCTGTGTAGAAATTCGCTCTTAAGTTTGCAAATGGACATCTAATAATAACAACAACAAATATCGGTAGTCAAGGTATTTCTTTAGCGGTGCATAGACATTGAATAAATTCTTTCCAAAATACATAAAATACGAGTATACACATAAATACATACATAGAAACAAAATATCAAAGAAAAACTAAAAGATCGTAAAGAAAAACGAAAAGATTGTAAATACCTTTAGAACGTCATTTCTTCGCTGTCAGTCTGTACTTATGTAATTAGTATAAAAACATATTGCATATAATTAAAAATGATGTTCTAGGTGGTTCCGCAAAAATAAATTTAGCAAAATACAATTGCCCATTTTTGTACGGTTCTTGAAAAGTCAAACGAACATATTTTGTAGTAAAACTATAATTCTTTCAGACAGAAACAAAATTAAATAAACTACTAAACTACTTTCGCATACTCATAGATTCTAAATCTTTTTGTACATGTCAGCATAAGTAAATAACTAACTGTAATTTTAGTTGTAAGCAAAATACAAGTACATTCTTAGATATAAAAATCAACATTTAAAATGTTAGTGAATTAACGAACGTTAGTAAATTCATATGTACGAGTATTAGTTGCATTGAAGTAATTTTTAAATTGTGGTACTTAGTAATGTTAAGTGTAACTTGGGTATGTAGTTTAACGTAAAATTGTAAATTTATAATACAAAAGCACTAATTATAGAAAAATAAATTTATTAATTGTTATATGATTTGATATTTGATTTGAATTTAGCGCCGGCGCAAAAAGTAAGTATTAACTTGGGGAATAAGTTCGTATCGTTTTTAACGAAGACTTTTATTTAAACAAAAAACAGGAATTATATCAACAAGTTAATTGATTATACACTCGCCGTTACTGTTTACAACCTCTCGACCAATTTGTTGATGCCGTTCCGTCAAAAATTGCCTGGTCTTGTGTAAAAGAAGTTTTTGAGCCAGCTTTTAAGGACCTCTTTGTTATCGAAGGTTTGACAAGGAGCGGAAAAGATGGTAATCGGTCGGTGCAAGGGCAAGAGAATACGGCGGATACTGAAGTACCTCCCATTCGAGCTCATGGAGTGCGGCTTTGACGACTTGTGCAACATGAGGGCTGGTGTTGTCGTGAGGGAGTATGGTTTAGTATTTTCTTTTAGTAAATAATCTAAGGTTTTTTCTGAACGAGAAGTATTTTTTTATAAACAATTTAAGTCCGAAATTTTGGTCAAATATCGATTTTTTTTTTTTTTTTTTTGAGAAACTGGCATTTAGTTAAAAAAATGTATTTTGCTTATTCGTTCGATTAATTACTAGGTTTAAAATTACTTTAACGAAATCTGTTTGGTTTTTTGAGAGGAGCTGCCGGAGATCAGCTGTAGCTCCTTTCCAAATAAACATTTTTACTTATACTAAACCTTAAAATACAGTTAAAAGATAACATAATATGTGTACCAATTTGTAGATCAATAAATTTAAAAGTTTTCTCAGAAAAAATTCTGGAAAATTCGCTTTTTTTCGGCCTTCTGTATATAAGCCCTTAAATTACTTGTGCTGGTAAGGCAGTGCAGTCTAATGAGCAATAGCCATAATCAGTAGTGGCGAATTTTACTAGATAACTTTGTTGTTGCTTTCGTATGCAAATTTTTGCATAATGCAACAGTGACTAGTGATGTGCCGGGTCGGCTATTTTTGGTACTCGTGTATTTTAATACTCATTAAAAACGAATAGGCTCAGAGCCTCGGATCGAGTATTCGAACTCGGTACCTGTTAGAACTGGCAGTATTTAAGAACGTGTATATTCGCGCCTATTTGAAATATATAAGATTTTTTTCTCTTCAAAACAAGAAATGCGGCAGAGACAAGTTATATATGTGCACAACGAGAATTTAATACAGCAAGCTGATAAGAATCCTGCTGTTCGAGGTAGAGTAAGTACCTCGATAGGGTAAACACACTGCGCTAACAGTACACCTTCTTCATAGGCTTCACTAACACACCGCCTGATCGCCTCTTATGGCTTGCTCAAACATATGCAACGGCTGGAACCAAAGGTTTGTAAACTCGCAGATCTACGAATGTTCCACAATCATGACTACGTACAGCAACTATTAGAAAAGGCGACGCCTAGCAATGAAAAGGCGCGTACGACACCCATGCCTCAGGCGTCATTAAACGCTAGCGCTGTAGAGGAAGATCTGTTAAGCGACGATGATGATGACTACAGCTTGGATACTACACACACACATATGGAGTACGGTTTGGGCTTTGATTGCCCCAGCTGGAGAGGAATGTGGGAATATGCTTGCACAATTGCCGGCGCCACCATGAGCGCATGTGCAGCATTATGCAAATATGGTGCTCAGAAGAACGGTGCACAAACTGTGATAATTAATTGGACAGGCGGCTGGCATCATGCTCAACGCGATCGCGCTGCTGGTTATTGCTACGTCAATGACATAGTGTTAGGCATACTCGTGCTGCGGAAGCATTTCAAGCGTGTGCTTTATGTCGATTTGGATGTACATCACGGTGATGGTGTGCAGGAAGCGTTCGAGGTGACGCAACGCGTTCTCACGTTTTCCATGCATCGCTACGAATGCGGTTTCTATCCAGGTACTGGTGGCTGTGATGATTGTGGATTTGCCGGCGGCAAAGGATACACTGCGAATTTTCCCTATCGTGATGGAATTGCTGGCGGAAATTTCTGCAAATATTTTAAGCGGTGAGTTCAAGCACTTGGAAATTACAATTTTTACTTTTGTAGTTTCCTTGCAGCGTTTTTAGCAAAATTCTTGCGTACTATTCTCCAGAGGCTTGCGTAGTACAATGCGGTGCTGATGTTATTGTGGGTGATCCGCTTGGTGGTACCAATTTAACTCCGACAGATATAATTGCCTGCGTCCAATTTGTATTGCAGCAGAAGCTACCAACTGTACTGTTGGGTGGCGGTGGCTATAATTTTGGAAATGCCAGTCGATTTTGGACGCAGCTCACCGCAAGTTGTTGCGCCATACAACTGCCAGAGGACATACCTGATGACAACAGAGATTTTCTCCAATATGGCCCGGATTATAGTGTGCAAATCAAGGCATCCAGTGTAATGAAGGACCATAATAGTACGGAGAGTTTGGAAAAGAGCGCACAAGCAATTGAAGGTGTGTTGCATTTTTTTTTCATTTTACTTTATTTTTTTGTTTGTTAATTATTATTTTTATTGTATAATTTTTTTATATTATTATTTTTTTTATTATTATTTATTTTTTATATTATTTTTTTTTGTAATAATTTTTTTTTATTACCTACAGTACAATCGTGATAGTCCGACATTTCTTAATCCGACACGTTCGGTAATCTGACAACCTCATAACGTCTATGGATGCAAATGGCATTATTTTATTTTGATCAGTCGTAGTACAATGGGTAGGTGCGTGATTACCATTCGGAATTCACAGAGAGGTCGTTGGTTCGAATCTCGGTGAAAGCAAAATTAATAAAAAACATTTTCTAATAGCGGTCGCCCCTCGGCAGGCAATGGCTAACCTCCGAGTGTATTTCTGCCATGAAAAAGCTCCTCATAAAAATATCTGCCGTTCGGAGTCGGCTTGAAACTGTAGGTCCCTCCATTTGTGGAACAACATCAACACGCACACCACAAATAGGAGGAGGAGCTCGGCCAAACACCTAACAGAAGTGTACGCGCCAATTATTTATTTTTTTTATTTTTTAGTCGTAGTAGAGCTGCAGAGGGGGATTGGGTTTTGTTTCCCGGTCACAACGTATTTGTCATTAAATTTGAAAGACGCCAGTTCTCTCGCGATTTCTGACTGTGTTGATGTGATTTTTTTCTGTCTTTTCGTGTCGTTATTTTCTGATTTGGTTTTACTTAGTGATGGCATCGACGCCAAACAATCGTAAACATACAACACTTACGCTGAATGATAAATGGGCCATAATTCAGCGATACGAGCGTTTGATTGACATTGATTAAATGGAACCTTCGATAGTCCGGAATATTTGATAATCCGACAACGAGTCGGTCCCGTATGTGTCGGACTATCTCGATTGGACTGTATTACTTTTTATTATTTTTTGTTGTATTATTATTTTTGTATTATTATCTTTTTATTATTATTTTTTTATTATTATTTTTTTTATTACTTTTTTAATATTTTTTTTTTTATTATTTTTGATTGCATTATAATTTTTATTTTTTGTATTACTTTTTTTATTTTTATTAATTTTTTTTATATATTTTTTTATTATTATTGTTTTTTTATTTTTATTATTCCTTTTTTTCTATTATTTTAATTTTTTTTGTTTGAATTTTTTTTAAGCATGCCTTTTTCACCATTTTTCGAAGTTTTCAAGTTTTATATCAACTGCCACAAGTCACAAGTCACAAAAATGTTTTGTACATTTCATTGTCAAAGCAAAGTATTGAGAAACTAGAAAACAAATAATGAATTTGCCTTATTTCATTCTGAGCTGACAGCCACATGGACACGTCGAAAGAAATAAACTTAAGCCTATTTAATGATACCACCTTTAATAGATTCGCCTTGAACTGTCAATCGTGTCTGAACCTAAACAGAAACTAGATTTATTTTTAACGGATTTAAGTTGCATTTTCATAAATTTATTGCCCAAATATGTTTATTTGTTTATGGAATTTTACATATTCATTCACAAAGTCTTGTTTGTTGTTTTATACATTTGCAGAAAATTTTCGGAAATATGGCGTAACCGCTGTGTGAAACAAGGTGTCACCGTGTCTCAACAATTTGCGAAATTTTAATCTACTGATTGTGGCTATGTATCTTTCTTTATTCCATATATACATACATATATAAGCAATAAAAAATTACCTTTTAAATGGAAAATAATAGTATGGCTTAAAAACTAATTATTTTATATACGCATGGTCCGTTGTAATTTGGAAAAATGCAGATTTTGCGTTTTCATGGTATACTCCACGCTCAAATTTTCATCACTTCTCGCTTCCTTGCTGTCGGTCAAGTTATGGCAATACTGCGCGCCCACCACCGCCAACTCCACCGCTGCCCTTAAAACGTTTGTTAGGCGACGCACTTCCCAATTCCGGCTTAATGCGTGTTGGCGATTGTATGCTACCAGCTCCACCAGCCAAACCGCTTCCCGGGGATGCACCGCTCTGTACCGGATCCTGCAGCCACCTAACCTGAGTAGCCGGTCCATAACCTTTGTCATTGCGCGCAGCAATGCGAAAAATTATAGCCGGCTTATTTGAACAATCAACGTGCGCTGTAGCCAATGATGAATGCGCTACTGTACATTGATTAGCTGCGCCCACATATACGCGTACAAATGCAAGTTGTGCCGGTAGACGCGCGCCTGCGCCTATTGGTTTGCCATCTTTGTCTTTGCCCGGTTTAACTGCCAAATATACGGAATATTCGATAATTTCATTTGAATTCACACAGCTCGGTGGCGGTTCCCACGTAAGGTGAGCACCTTCGGATGATTTCGATATTTTAATAGCAGATGGTGCACCCGGGAAACCGGGCAAACAGGTTTTAAAACTCGATATCTCACTCCAATCGCTGGCACCACACGTGTTGATAGCGCGCAAACGAAAACGATAAGCAGTACCTGGCTCTAGATTAACGCGTTGAATTGTTGAAAGATCTGGTAAGTCTCTGGATGTCAATTTCAAGCCAGACGATGACCAAATACTGTTGTCTATGTACGAAGAAACTGTTGCATTGAGTCCAGTATAAATGCCCACCGTATGCCATTTGGCATCCTCTTCGTCAATGGGAGGTCCTCCCGTAGTAGTTGCTGTGACGTTACTTTCTCCTGGGGGTGCGCTCCCAGTTGATGGGGGCGGCGGTGGCATGTCTGTAGTCGAGGAGACACCATTATGCTGATCGCTTGATTGGCTGTTATCGTTTGCATTAGCACTGTCGTTCTTCTCGTCAGTTGATGAGGTGCGTAATTCATCGGTAGCAGCACTTTCGTTATTCCCATCATTGTTTCCGTTGACTCCTGTATTTACACCGCCACCCGCAGGCGCGGAAGACTCACTAGGCTCATCTGTTTCCATAAGAGTCGACGTATCTGTTGGAGCTTCAGACTCATTAGCGGATATTGATGTTTCCATTGGTTCCATTATCTGCAATTTAATATAAGTAAATTTGATGATATTGTGATTTGAACTACGTCCGTACTTGCGTCTCAAGGTTTTATATATTAACTCTAAGATCGCAATACCAAAGTAAAACCCTTGTTCAAATTCTATAATCAATGAAAAATATTAATTGTTCAAACTAGCACAAAGAAACATTTTCACTCATATTAAAAAATCGAAATTTCAGCAAACTTTACACAAATGGGATTTTGTTAGTAGACGCAATCAGCTGTGGCGTGGTGTTGACGGTTGCCAAGTGTGAATAAAGGATTGCCACGAGGAAATGAGAAGTGTGAATAATCCTATGTCTACACAAACACTTTTAAACCAATTGGACAGATAACTTCTCATATAGGAAAGAGGATACTATTGTTTTCACTCTTTAAATGAAAGTTGGAGTATGCGTGCCTTGCAAGGGGCCTTCGGACACGGGTCGTATCGTCATCGGCACTACGATTGCTTGTCTGCACACAGTGCAAGTCAAAGTACGAGTTGTCAATATGTCGAGCGATGAAAACGAGTTTATTTTATTGTATTATCTTTTCCATTGGAGGCGAAATGAAAGAAAAAAGAGGCACCGGATGCATCCGTACATTATAAACAACTCACACAGCAGATTATTCATTGCCACGAAGGAGTTGTAAGAGGATGATTACAAATTTCAGACATTTCACAAGATGTCTAAAATTGCTTTTAAGGAGCTTGTAGAAATTGTAGCCGCCTTCACTCTCTAGCCTAGCCTAAACTTCAACAAAAGTTATCCCTTATCTCTTAAGCTACTCTATTATAGAATACTGCGTAAGTTTTTTTCGCATTACTATCTGTAGATAATTATGAACAAAATGTTTGTAAACTATATAATTTTTTAGGAAAGTTCATAGACAAACTATTAATTGCAGACAAAAATCTTTTAAATAAGATTATTCCGTTATTAAAAAAAAACAGAACATGCCTCGACCGCATTTTGTCGCATTCGCTACGATGACGATACGGCCCGTGTGCCAAGGCCCTAAGGTTATATTGTATTAGGACTATTCAGATCGAATATCTTAATTTCCCGAAAGCCGCAATTATTATATTACTTTGTTTAATTTAAAAATTCAAATATTCTTTAATTGATTTGCAAACAAGTAACTTTGCACGCAACCGATTTTTTATTTTCCTTACAAATGTCACTTTTTCTGTCGAATTCGCAAAAAACTGTGCTTAAAAACTATCGTAATTTCTAGATGTGGCAACTCGTATCTTCTAGCAATTTCTGCCTTGTAATCTGTCATTAATGATTTTGCTGCAGTAGGCCTCTTCTATTGGCCATTTCTCCGCTCGTTATCTCTATGCTCGATTAATTTGACGAAAAATTTCCATGCGAAAGCAACAACAAAGTTATCGAGTAAGAGTCGCTGCTAGCAAGTATGCAAGGTGGATTTATTACGTATTAATAATTAAAATACCGCAAACTAAAATGATTTCTTTCATATCCACAAGAGCTTACAATTCACACATAATAAATCCACCTTGCACATAAGCTACATACGAAATCTTCAATGAACTGTGGGAAATGAGGCGACTTTTTATTTTTGACTATTTCCAGCGTTTAAAAAGCAAATCACACTGCAAATGAACAGCTGATTTTGACATGATGCACCCCATTTACACGATGTCTCCACTGGAAGGGAAACACTGGAAATTCTCTTTTCATGTCTCATTCGCGGGCACACGGGCAAAAATTGTTTTCGGCGACATTTTGACATTTAATACTTTAGCATCGTCCAATGGCATGGTTCGGATGTATTCTAGCACGCGCTTACATGTAAAGCAGTGAGCCTTCGATAACAGTTTCTTAAATATATGAATGAAAAATGCAAACTGGTTAAATAATAAATAATTTGTTGTTTTTTTTATTGAAATATATTTATAAATTCTTATACTTGAATAAAAAAAATTAAATTAAAAATACTTCATATGTAAATAATTAACTTAAAATTAAACTGAGTATCTAGAAATGCAGGGAAAAATTAGAAATCAACATAAACATGTCCCATAACTATTTTAAATTATACTACTTTACTAGCAAAAATAATTGTGCATTTCCCAAGCAGCGTTCGTATGTTTGTCATCGTTGTTATCTTCCGTTTGCTTGAAAACCAACACATAATTTAGAACTTTCTTCTACGAAAGAAGTAAACGAATGAAGCAACTGTCAAAAATAGCTTTAAGATTGGAAATACGAATAAGAAGAGCAAAGCGTGTCGCCAGTACAGGAGACAAATTCCCTTCCCTCTTCCGCGGCCGTCCTTCACCCCCGAACAAAATGTTTTCCTTCCAGTGGAGACATCGTGTAAATGGGCACATGCTTGGACCAAACGCAACAACAAATACATGTAGGGTTTTACTTATATCACCCCATTTACACACGGAGACATCTGGAATGGAGACACTGGAAATTCTCTTTTCATGTCACATTCGCGGACACACGGGCAAAATTGTTTTCGGCGACATTTTTACATTTAATACTTTAGCATCGTCTGGTTCGGATGTATTCTAGCACGCGCTTACATGTAAAGCAGAGAGCGTTCGACAACAGTTTCTTAAATATATGAATGAAAAATGCAAACTGGTTAAATAATAAATAATTTTTTTTTTTTTTTATTGAAATATATTTATAAATTCTTATGTAAATAATTAACTTAAAATTAAACTGAGTATCTAGAAATGCAGGGAAAAATTAGAAATCAACATAAACATGTCCCATAACTATTTTAAATTATACTACTTTACTAGCAAAAATAATTGTGCATTTCCCAAGCAGCGTTCGTATGTTTGTCATCGTTGTTATCTTCCGTTTGCTTGAAAACCAACACATAACTTAGAACTTTCTTCCACAAAAGCAGAAAACGAATGAAGCAACTGTCAAAAATTGCTTTAAGATTGGAAATACGAATAAGAAGCACAAAGCGTGTCGCCAGTACAGGAGACAAATTCCCTTCTCTCTTCCGCGGCCGTCCTTCACCACGGACAAAATGTTTCCCTTCCAGTGGAGACATCGTGTAAATGGGCACTATGTGGTTGCTGTCACCACACATTAAAAATTCACCTTGCAAGTATTGGCCTCTGGAGACGGGCAAGCATTGTTGACAAGAACTTTATATGTGTGCGTGTCGGCTGATTGACGCTAATATCTAAAATTTTTGATTTGCATCATTCAAAAGCCGACAACAAGTATGTGTGACACGACGACACCCGACTGCACTAACACACACAAAGCTCAGTCAAGCATGCTGGACCATCTCCAAAGGCCATATGGCTATAGCTCATTAGACGCACTGCCTTACCAGCACATGTAATTTAAGGCAGCTCTCTTCCCACATTGCCGACATATGTTTATTTGTAGCAGTTGCTTCATTTGTTCGTAACTTGCTAAGTCTTGTCGAAATGAAGAGGCCTAGTATTTCATTCGCTCGGCATTGCCAGCATTTTCGCGAACATTCGCGATTTGTCACAATATGTTATCTTCCTCATTTTCACCTCTACCTATGAAAGAACACTATTAGGAACTACTACCGCTACTACTTACTTAAGCCATTTATTCTTGGGCATTTTGGAAACATTTTCACTTGTATTCGGAATTTGAATATCACAATCTGCGAGCACAGGAGTGATTCGTTGGTAAGAGTGTGTGGAAACACTTTGTGTAGAATTGGCAGCACTTACCAATATTACAGTTTGAAGATCACTGTTCACAAGTTTTACTTTATATACTAAAAGAAAATTACAAAAAACTTGTTAGATTTGAAAATTCAGCAATTCATTCAATTTTATGCATCCAATAACATACGTATTACCTCTTTATTTTTTATGGCAACCATTGTACATTTTCGTTTTTATAATTGTATTGAATTACAGTACTTTTTACAACAATAATTCAGCAGAATTGCCGTTATTTGCATATCCACACGTATACACGTATTATCGGCATTGACTCGTCGGTGAAAGAACATTGCTAATTAAATAGTTTTAAGTTGTTTTTGAGATTTGATAGCAGCAACATTTAAACGCAACATCGCACAATGGGCACCCGCATGGTTCTGCAAATAGTTGTCTTTCTTGTGCTTATTACTTTAACTTACACCATCCCTGCTGATAAGGACTGTCCATCCTTAAATGATGCAGATAATCTCTCACAGACACAGTTAATTCAGCGTCTCACTCACGGATGTCGTTATGATCGCCTGGAGCGACCAGATAGTGGTGCCCCCTACCAATAGATGTTTATGTGCGCGCGTATATATATTTTATGCAAAACTTGGAGGCTCACGATTTACAATTTAAAATACATGTTCTGCTGCAGTTGCGCTATCTCGATCCACGCCTAACTTTTCGTAAAGTGGCACCAAAAAGAAGACAGCCGATTTTGGGCGAGAAACAGTTACGTGATACGCTTTGGATGCCGCATATTTTTCTGGCAAATGAGAGGGATTCGAGCCTACTGGGTAATACAATTGATTTAACAGATTTTTTAGTGCATATTGCTAGAGACGTGTTTGAATATATTTTTCCACTACATCGCCGTAGGCACCAACGAAAAGGACATACTAACTTCAATTTCACCTGATGGTACGGTAATTATCTCGTCACGTATTAAAGCTACGCTGTACTGCTGGATGAATCTGCAGAAATTTCCTTTTGATGAACAGCAATGCAGTACCATATTAGAGAGTTGGATGTACAATACCTCCGAGCTTGTGCTGCATTGGGAACAGAAGCGGCCGATAACTATTGATCCAGCATTGCATCTTACTGAATACATTTTAAACGGTGTCTGGTCCAATGAAACTGTTGTTAATGCAGACTTGAACGATTTGAGGCATGGTGCCTTTGCTGGGAATTACAGCTCACTGAGTTTTTCGGTGCATTTAATGCGTGAAGTAGGTTTCTACGTCATGGACTATTTCCTTCCCTCAATATTGATTGTGGCCATATCGTGGGTATCATTCTGGTTACAAGCTGATCAAGCGCCGCCACGCATCATGCTTGGCACTAGCACAATGCTAACATTTATAACACTTGCTTCAGCTCAAGGTGTGTATATGATACGACGATATAGTAATTTTGCTCTACATATGTATTTTAATTTTCTCTCTTCATAGGTAAAACTTTACCAAAAGTTAGTTATATCAAAGTCTCCGAAGTGTGGTTTCTTGGTTGCACACTTTTTATTTTCGGTAGTCTAATTGAATTTGCTTTCGTTAATACCATCTGGCGTCGCAAACGCAATGTGGATGTAAAGAAATTGAATAGCAAACATATACTGAAGTCAACGTTGTCGCCACGTCCTTCACGACGTGCCTCGGTGCGTTCACGTTCATTTTGTGCGCCAACTGCTACTGGTCCAGGATCCAATGAAGCGTTGTCATTTAATAATTACCTAACCGTACACAATATACCTATTCATACCATACACGAAAATGAAGCACTGGATACCTCGTCGAAAGATACTAGTTTTACCGGCACAACCGCAAATACGGGCGATTCGAGTTGTTGTAGCAAGCGTGATTTGATAAATATGGAAATGGGCGAAGAGCAACAAAATAACGGTTGGACCACGCTTACACCACAAGAAATATCCATGTGGATCGATCGAAAGGCGCGTTGTGCATTTCCATTAGCTTTTCTTATCTTTAACGTATTCTTTTGGACGTTTGTCTATGTGGTTTAGTGTAATAGAAAGTGAGAGCACACCAGCATGGCCATTCATAAATGCTTAGCAATGCGGTCAATTTTTAAAACTGATTTTTTAGTGATATTTTTATTTTTAACTCGTGGCTAATATTTATTTAATAATAAGCGCACCTTGTTGAAAAATTATAATAACTTTAGTGCAAATTCAAATAATCTGATATTTTAAAGTTCGCAGATGCAAAATGTGATATAATTTATTAATTCTAAGTAAAAACTTGTCTAATTTAAAATATTAACCTAACTTTCTTCATTATTTTTATGTTCCTCAAAATTATAGCCGAAAATGTAGTATATGGCAGCCTGGCCTGAAAATTTGCACGACTTATATTTAAAACCGGCCAAAGCTCACGCAGCCTTTGTTTTAGAAACTCGTTGCGGAACCCCAATAAGCTTAATCGAATGCTGTCACAAAATAAAACAAATTTTTACCTTTATCTACTTAATTTAACATGCACATATTTATTATGCTTTAGGAATCTTAAGTTTTACTAAAAAATAAATGCTATGAGAGGAAAAGAACTCAATGCATTGTTGGCGAATTATGTTCGTGGAAGTGTTGATGTAGCCAACAACTACATGCTTAGCTTTTAAGACTAATTTCAGTAAGTAAAATAAAATTAATAGGAAGTGTAAACTAAATTTCTAAATGGTATTCCCTCAAAGCTCTTCTTTGTTCGCATCGCTTTTACTTGTATCACCTTTTATGTTCGTTGACTGCTTCTTAGACTTCTTTTTGTTCGTATTTTCTTTATCATCAATTTGTTTGCCACTTTCAACAGCCGGCAATGTTTCTGTCAAACATTTTCGATTATCTTGCGCCAGCACCGCATCCTCGCAAAGATGTACAATTAACGGCTTTTCATCTTGATGCTTAAAATACCAATCGGAAATAACATCCTCATAGTTTTCAGCCATTTCTTCGCACTGCGCCTTCATTTGCGTCACTTCTACCGGTGGCTTGTCCCACAACTCGTAGGGTATACCTAAATCCACTTTAACTCCCTTGTCGACGAGTCCATGCAGAGTTTGAAACGTTTGCGACATACCTTTGGCAAAGCGTGTGCTATCGGTGCGTTCCTTATGTAAATTATACTCCAATACACGTTCGCAAACGTTCTCCAGTGATTCGAGTAAACGCAGTTCACTGCGCCGATATGCGGTGCGTTTCTTCGGCTTCACATCGTCGAGTGAGTAACTGGTAGAAAATTATGCATAAAATATGTTCAAATTTACTTTAGCTCTATATTTCTTTGCAGCAGCTCACCCCATTTCGATAACATCGTGTGATTTGCCAGTTTCCTTGAGGCGTTCCTGCAATTCTGTGGCAAGAATTTTGCAGGCTTCGCAACGATTGGCATAGCGTACACCCTCTTCCTCTTCTGGCCCAGCGTGCGCTACACTCACCAACAACGGCAGTATTAAGATTAGAGGCCTCATCAGCTCTGCGACTTCTTCAATTAATCAACTGATTACAAATTAATTCGTTACAGCTGGAATTAATAGATATAAAGCGATTCTGATAATACAAAGCGTTCTGAGAATGCAATGGCAAAAACAAAAACTGACGTGTTGTTTACCGGGTGAATGGACGTTGCCAGATGGAAAGAATGTGGTTTACCTGCTAAGTTAATTTTTAGTGGTTTGAAACTTCGGTGAGAGGTGCACTGCAAAGAATGTTAATGGAGAGACGTCTCACAGGCTACGAATAGTGTGAATAAAATGCCTGCAAAGAAATAGGCAAGAATAAACGTTCATTTTTCAAGGAATATAGCAATAAAAATATATTCAAATGCCTTGCAAATTGCAATCGGCTATTAGTCAATTCGATATCCTACAGAAGCAAAAAACTGTGCCTAGCCAATATACTTAGCGAGAATCCATTGCTCTCAGCAATGTAAATGAAAAATCACCACCTTACCGTTCCGTATTATCGTAGATTTCATCGTAGGATTTTGGAAATTTCCGTAGAATCGTGTGAGCTGATTGCTCTCTCACCACACAGTGTTGCCAAACAGTACACTTCGAAATTATTTACAAAATAAACTTACATTAGGTTCACATATAAGTAGATGATCTACTTTTTAGTGCTTAACTCCCAATCCACATTTAAAAAGCGAGATTTCCCATATAAAATTTCTCTCCCAAAATCAGAGATTATAAAATAGTCCTAGATAATAACCATACTTTTTGACATACAACCCTGTGTTATCGATAATTATTATTACCAATGTAAAGAGAAAAATCAACATAAAAACTAAATGAAATAGACGCCGGCAAAGAAAACAGGTCTGTTAACATAATTATAACAAAATTTGTGTTAAATATTATTAATTATGAATTCATTTTACAGAAAAAAGCGTGTGTCCATAAACGTTTTGTCCTCTTATTATTTATTATAATAATAATTATTGCTGCCATAATTTTTTGCAACCTCAGTAAACGTCGTGGCTTATTGTGGCATTATTATTAGCAGCCAATTGCCCAATTAAATTAGCTATTCCTTCACCTTGTCTTTTCTTCATATCGTTAAAAATAATTAAACAAACGAAAAACACCGAAATATTCCACCAAAATAATTTCTATGAAGAAAAACCTTTCACAAAAGCATTGACAGTTGATTGGCAATTTTACAGGTAATCTGCCATCACATATGGCGAGATTAATACGGGTAGATTAATTTTGTGGATTTATTGGTAATTAACGCATATGAACGTACTTTTACAAAAATTATATTTTTTTATTAAAATAACTTAATTTAATGTTAATTACAGATAAATGAACTATTTTTTGGCATTTGTCGGGTTTTGGCTTTGGCTTTTTAAACAATGAAAAATTGTAACTGATAACGCGGATGTGCGAAAAAATGTGTATGCAAAAATATCAATGGCAGCTTTGTGTCGGTACAACCAAACACAAGCACACACAAACCGATGTATTGTGTAAATATGTAACTAAAAGAACGCAGTTGTGTTCTACGGGATGAGTTTTGCTCAATTTTGTGTATTCTACGGGCTGCGGAAAGGGACTACGATACGTTAGTGAGTGTGAGACCAAAATAGTCTTTACCGTTCCTCTTAATTTTTGACAATTCACACAATTCGTAGTCCGTGAGATCGTGAGAACGTTCTCTGGTGAGACTTCGCTATCCAATTAACTACATAGATAACTAGATGTGAAACTTATTCATTTTGAGAGAGAGCGCGCCCATGAGGACGTTTCAAAACTTGGCAGCACTCACACATTATGGGATTTTGAACAGCTGATAGGCGAAATGGCAGACTGCCAGAAGAAATGCGCCAAAAATAACAGACGAAAACAGTTCGTTTTTGCTTAATGGAGAAATGACGTGTTAAAATGCTTATAATTATTTGTCTTAAAATTAATTCAATTGAAATGTAATAATTTGAATTTAAGTGAGTTTGTAGAATCCAAAGCTCGTTATATCCTTTTCGACTTCTACTTTTAATTAGTCTTATGTACATAATGTAATTTTATTGAAAACTGTTTGTTGGTTTATGTAAATTTGTATATACGTAAATATTCTATGGTTGAAAAGCGTAGGTAAGGGAACTGAATTTGTGTTTGAGATATTTTACAAAAATTTAAGGTAATCTGCTTTAACTTATTATGTTCGTTGTTTGAGATTTTTTTTTTTTTGTTACCCAATTTCTGTGTTATATTAAAAAATCGCAATAAGTCATGTTTTTAATTATAACTTATGTTTTTCGCGTTCATTACTTTATTATTATTAAATTACTTTTGTATTTCAGTTTTTAATCATTTCATTTACATATCAATTTTTAAATTTATGTACATATTTCATACGGATTGTGCTTATTTTTAGTATATGTAGGTGTTTACGAGTGATATAAGACTATTGGGCAACCGCACACTAAATACTAACCTCAATGGTGGTGTGGAAACTAAAAATTCCAGACCTTTGGTTCAAAAATACCCAATTCATGTTTCTACCGGTGTGGCAATAATGGAAAATGTTATAAAAAATGCACTTTTTTCAGCGCTCTTACGAGAAAAAGAGTTTCACATCTAGTCATCTATGATTAACTACTCTGTTTTACTTGTGGTAAGGCAGTTCAGTTAAGTTGAATCTTGGTTATGGCTGCACTGTTTTATCAGCACAGAAACATGTTGTTCGATTATTTAACGCGGCTTAATTTAAGCGCGTACTCATGATGGAGCATAATTTTATAGGACTATTTTTACGCTTGGTGGAGTAGTTCCTATGTGGAGTACTTGTGTTTGGGTGGAAATTCCGTGTCTTCTTGCGCGTTGTTTATAATTGCCGATAGGGGCTTTTCGACACATTTTTTTTTGAGATATGCGATAAAATGGGATGGTAAAATTAAATTATGTAAAAAATGCTTCAATATAAATCGGTTTCAGATGGCTTTTGTTTTCTTAAAAACAATTTAATTTTTATTTATTTTTTATTTTTAAAAGCTTACATGATAATAAAATTATAAGTAAACTTAAGCAAACGCAGCGCTAGCAGCAGGGCTTTCGGCTGGCTGGTGATGTGTGTTGGATCAGATGCGACGGAGTAGGTCGGTGTCATTCAGAAATTTGTAAATTTTTTTAATGTTTTCTTCAGTTGCTTCTTTTAAAAGTAGAAGAGGATCTGTGTTGCTGAAGTGGTGATGCCTTTGAGAAGCAAGTTCTGGGCAGGATACCAGTAGATGATGTACACTGACTGTTGCTTGGCAGAAGGGGCAGGTGTTGGATGTATTACCCTGTAATAGGTGTACGCTAGTAATTAATGTGTGCCCAATACGGAGTCGTGTGTATGGGGTAATGTGGTTGGCGGGTACCGATGATGGATAGGCAGGTTTTGATCGTTTGGGGTTAATGTTTGAATAATGGTGTTTATAATACGACCATTCACGAAGTAACTTAGTTTGCCTCTGTTCATGAATAAGTTGTTGTTGTTGTTATTGTAGCAGCATAAATATTCCCCATAAATACAAGTATATATGGGGAATGCTGCTGAAGTGACAGTCCTTGGCCGAATATAAATCCGGGTCGTTCCGGTAACGTAGAACCGACTGTCGTGGGAACGTTCATGACTTCTGACGTGATTGTTGGTGTTATGGACATGTCTTTGGCAATTGTATCTGCCAGTGTGTTACCGTGGATGCCGGAGTGCCCAGGTATCCACATATTTTATGCTACTCCGATGGGTAATTAGTATGTTTTTATTTTTGGCGCAGTATTGAACGGCTTGTAATATGGCGGTTGCTTCAGCGGTGAAAATAGAGCAGAATGAAAATAGAAGGCTGTACGCCATAACTTCCTGATTTTCCTTTACCACTGCGTAAGAAGTGTAGGATCCTTTTGACCCGTCAGTAAAAACCAATTGCCACCCGTTAAATTTGTAGTCTGCGATAATTCGGAGAACTTGGCCCTGTAAACGGCGTTTGGAGTATTATCTTTCCGTAAATTAACTAGGTCGTTGATAAAAGATTTTTTGCTAACCGCCCACGGTGGGTGATTAGTGTACCGCAGAGTGTGTAGTTTAGAGGGCAGTTCCGCATGTTTAGCAAATAAGGCGCAGGGTATTTTAGGTGTAGATACGCGTGAGGTTGCAGATTGAAAGTCTTTGCCAATAAGAAGGTTGAGGCTTAGAGTAAGCTTTGGATAGAGCCTGAATATTTTGTCCTCCATGTTGTCGTATGGAGACGGAAGGCCCGATTCGGCAAGAATGGACTATATGGGCGATGTCGGAAAGGCGCGTATGGATCTGCGCACTGCGGCATGGGATGGGGCAGCAAGCACCTTTACATTTTGTTTGGCGTGTAATCCATAAACAGCTAGACCGTAATTAATAGTTGATAGGATGAGGGCTTTTACCACGTTAATCAGAAGAGTTGAGCTAATGCGAGCGTTTGTTTGATAAGTATTTAATAATATTTAACTTAAAATATAATTTTTCCCTAACATATTTACATTGCTGTTGGAAGGAATATTTGGGATCGAATATAATACCAAGAAACTTAACATTATCTGTATTTACAATATTTACGCCATTGAGGGTAAGGGAAGAAGGAGGATTGGATGATTTTGGAAAAGGTTCGCATTACTTCCGCTTTATCCTTGGATTTGGAGAATAGCAATACATCGTCTGCGTATATTTGGTGTTGGATTGTTGGAAACTTGTTCAAAATGGTACTAATTTCGTTAAAGGCTATAATGAACAAAATGACCGATAAAGGGGATCCCTGTGGAGTGCCATTATCGCAGTGGTTTTTGGGCAAGTATGGGCAGACACATACATTTTCAGCAAACCAGCAGAGGAGATAACAGAAGAAATAGCCGTGCGATTAGAAAGAGCTTGCGACGCAACGATGCCAAGATCTAGATACCGGGGAAACCGAAAGCCAGCATATTGGTGGACAGATGAAATAGCTAAACTACGTAAGGATAGTAACTCTGCTAGAAGAAAAGCTCAAAGAGCGCGAGGTCGTACAAATTTCGATGAACTTCAGAGTGATTATAAATGCAGAAAATTGTGGCTTAAAAACGCAATACAAAAAAGGGAAAATCGTTGCTTTAAGGAGCTGCGAGAGCAAGCCGACAATGATCATTGTGGATTAGCTTACAAGATAGTTATGAGCAAAATTAAAGGACCAAGAGCGTCACAGCCGACCTGTCCGGTACTAATGGAAAAAAAATAGTTTCAGTACTCTTTCCCCTATAGGAAGCAGGGGACTTACAAAATAGCGTAATAACAGAAATTGCAATGGTTTCCCAAGTTACGGAAGAAGAAGTTCTTAGGACCTTAACGAGGATAAAGGATAGCAAAGCCGCCGGGCCTGACGGGATTCCCAATATAGCGTTAAAAGAAGCAATACGGTCAACTCCGGAATTTTTTTTAGACCTATACACGGCATGCCTTACCTCCCAGCGAGATGGAAAATACAACGTCTGGTTCTCCTGCTTAAACCTGGTAAACAACCCGATCTACCTCTGTCATACAGACCCCTATGTCTGCTGGACACAGTGGGAAAGGTACTGGAACGCATTATCTGCGAACGACTCCAGGAGCATCTGGAAGGCTCGACAGGTCTCTCAGACAACCAATTCGGCTTCCGGAAAGCTAGATCTACGGTGGATGCAATAAGAACGATGGTGAAGATAGCACACAGGGCTATAAGTTCGGGAAGATCGGCAAGAAAGTTCTGCGCAGTGATCACGCTAGATGTTAGAAATGATTTTGATTCGGCAAACTGGCCTAGCATCATCACGGACCTCAGAGGTTTCAATGCACCAGCCTACCTTGTCCGCATTATAAGCAGTTATCTAAGTGATCGCATTCTGCGATATGAAACTGAAAAGGGACAAAAAACGTACAAGGTCTCAGGTGGTGTACCACAAGGTTCAGTGCTGGGACCAACTTTGTGGAACATGATGTACGATGCAGTCCTGAAGGTGAAGCTCCCGCCAAACGCCGAAAGTGTGGGATACGCCGATGATATTGCCCTGGTGGTAGTTGATAGGAAACTTGACCACCTAAAGGAAAAGTGCAACGACGCTGCAGCGAGAGTGCAACGATGGCTTAACGAGGCTAAGTTAGATTTAGCCGGCAACAAAACCGAGGCAGTTCTAATAAGTGCTGGAGGGCGAAAGTCCTTTGAGCTGAACATAGGTACACACCGTATAGTCTCGAAAAAGGCGATCAAATATCTTGGGGTCTGGATCGACACAAGACTTTGTTTCAGGCAGCATTTAATAAATTTAAGTTCCAAGGCGGCTTCTATCAATGGTGCCCTAACGCGACTTCTCCCTAATATAGGAGGGCCCCAGGGAAATCGCAGACGGCTACTGTCATATACCCTATATATTATACTATACCCTCATACGAGATATGTGCGCAACCAGCGGTAAGTGGGAGGCAACGCAAACGTTTGCAGGTAAGATTATGACGCGACTTCGCCATATTGATTGGGAACGCAAAGCGTTTCAGCAACAGAGAAGGCGGACAGTCTCTGACGAACCGACAACAAGCACAGAAGTTTGAGTAAAACACTCAATACAGTATAATACAGAAGACAAGACGGTAGTGAATTGAGATAACCCTACTGCAAGCTTTCCGATGCCTCCTTTACTTTGGACCACCTATAAACATAGTGGGAGTAATTGAGACTATCGACGGTGTATAGCCTTCATACGCCTACAGGAGAGGAACCTGGACGCGGGTACCTATTGTGTCTTCGAACATAAACGCGGCTCTACCCAGAAGTTATACTTTTGTGGTCCCAGGGTAGAACTAGCCGAGGTGGAGGATTGTTATAGTATTAGTAGGAGCGTGCCCCACATACCATTGGTGTGACGGCACCTTTGAGATGTTTCTGACATTTGGATTTCAACCTCCATAAAAAAAAAAAAATAAAAAAAAAATTATGGAGTGGAAAAATAGCAGAGCGGGTGTTGGATATAAGGACGCGTAATTTTCTGTTCGAGAGAAATGATTTTATGAAATTGTACAATTTGGGACCGATCTTCCATTTGTCGAGTTGTCTGAGTACAACCTGAATTCCAATCCGATCAAATGTTTTTTGAAAGTCGAGTGAAAGCAAGGAGATGTGGTTTTTGCTGGAAAGCGCGTTTGAAATAAATTGGTTAAGATCTAATAGGGCATCTGTTGTGCTTTGTACCTTTTTGAAGGCGACTTGATTTGGGTGGATGAGTTTGTTTGAGTGGGCATACCAAGTTAGTCTGGTAGCGATTATCTTCTCCATTAATTTGCCTAGGCAGGGAAGGAGTGAAATTGGGCGATAGCTGTTGACGTCGCAAGGTGATATTCCGGGTTTTAGGAGAGCAATTACTGCGTTTGTTTTCCATACGTGTGGTGAGGATATTGTTGTAATGCTTGATTAAACGGTGAAGGAGGGAAAGAGGGAGCTGCTTAATCATAGGATAGGATATTTTGTCTATGCTGGGAGTCTGGCCTTTTGTTGCGGACAGGGCAAGTTTGAGCTCAAGGAGAGATATGTCGGCTTCTAAGAGTCGGGCAGAGTTGGAGAGATTAGAAGGAGTGGTGCGATTTTGGGAATTAGCGAGTGTTTAGAGATAATAAATTCGTGAGGAAAAGTGCGGTCTGAAGAGGCATTAGAAAAGTGGCTGGAAAATTCTTGAGCTATAGCCCAAGGATATAGAAGATTGCCGTGAGAGGAATTAAGGGAGTTGATTTGGGAATTGCAAGGTACCCCAGTGAGATTTTTTATGTCTGCCCATATTCTCTTAGGCAGAAATGCTGCTGGTGAACTTTTGAAAACAGTGCAGCTTTGCATCCTTAATTACACGACGAAATTGTGCGTTCAATTTTCTGTATTGAATTAGATTTGAGGTGGATCGATTGCGTTTAAAATAGTGCCAAGCGTGTTGCTTGGCTTACCTAAGGGAGGCAATTTCTTTGTTCCAGCATAATGGGGCCGGTTTTACTGGTTTTGTTGAGGACAGGGGTATGGAGGCGTTGGCTGCTCATCGAATCGCTTTATGGAGGTTGGAGGTTTCTAGGTTGATGTTGAAAGCCAGTGCGAAGGAGTTGGAATAAGACTCGCAAGCAAGTTCGAATTTGTTCCAATCCGCTCTATCTGTTTTAAATTTCATTCTAGGGAAAAAGGAACAGTGGGTCGGGACGTGTGAATTTTGATAAGGATAGGGAAGTGATCGCTGCCGTGAAGGTTATCTATGAGGGACCATGATGAGTTGTTGGAGAAGGAGGGAGATGACAGGGTAAGGTCAATATGGGTAAAGGTTGAGTGAGTTGAGAAGTGGGTGGGAGAGCCGTCATTGAGTACAATACAGTCAGAAGTAAGGATTGCGTCTTCTATAGCGCGCCCTCTCTGATTAGAGGAGGTAGAACCCAAGAAGGGGCTCCAAGCATTAAAATCGCCTGCAAGGATAAAGGGTTGAGGAGGGGAGGGAAAAAGGTTGTAAAAATCAGCGGTCGTTATTGATTGACTAGGAGGAGAGTAAGCGCAAGTTATTATGAATCTGGAAGAAGTTTGTATTTCTATGGATAGTGAGGAAATATTGGATGGGGTGGGAAAGTAGCGGTGGGGTAGGTTATGCTTTACAAGAATAGCGATTCATTGTTTATTGGTGCTGATGTGGGGAAGGTTATGGAAGTGTCCTACGTAAGTTTTGGGAGTGGGGGAATAGGAATTATGGGCGAGGTGGGTCTC